>NW_023608516.1:0-27683 GCF_013339725.1 Rhipicephalus microplus | reverse complement strand
ATGCGCCGCGCGCTTGCGGTAGTTGCGATTGAGCGCGTGCATCTTTGTCGTCTTCATAATCATATGGTGGTTTTGGGACGTTAAACCCCACATATCACGCAATTAATTACAACGATTGATTTTGGTTACTTCTGATATTATTATTATTTTGACACATTGTCATTAATTTAACCCAGTCTTGAGCCCTGCCAGCTTCGTTTTAAGCCTGTATTGAGCACCTGGTATTGAAGCCTGTATTGAGCGTGACCACGCCACGTCACATCTAGGATGGACATGCCGGGCACCTTCAAGCAGGGGCGTATAGCCAGATTTTTTTTTCGGGGAGGGGGCACCCCTTGAAATGGTCCTTTTTCACTCTTTATGCCATGTCGAGAAACATTTGGAGCGGGGGGAGATGGAGAGGCAAGGACTCAGTGTGCCAACCTCTGGCTACGCCCATTAAGTGCTACGCCCTTAAAGGTTACCGTAGGTTTAGACTTGGTGCACCTGGCGGTGGAACAACCGACACATAACTATACGCTAAAGTGTGCCACATATCCAAGGGCCGGCTGGCACGCATCCGGGATACAAATCGATATAAGCTTGATAAACAACATAATGAGGGGGGGGGGGGGGTGCTATAAAAAGCGATCGAAACTCGAGTGAGGTTCATTGAAGAAAAAAGTCAACCTGAGCGATTTGTGGGAAGTGAAAGCGCGTCCAATAGTACAAAAATCTTCAGAAAATAATTTCTTCGCACGTGGCAAAATGCAAAGGAGAGTATAGCAAGCAAACGACGCGTAGTTCCAAGCCACATTCCAGAAGCACCGAACGTTCTGAAGAGCGACGTAGCTCACATTTCTAGACTGCGGATCAGCTCACCGAAAAAAAAAAAGATTTAGAGCCATAATCATGAACGCAAAAACAAAAGAAGAAAGAACGGCAAGCCACTGAGAAACGCTGCCTTTAAAGATAATGAAAATTCAATGCACGCAACATGCTACTAACTTCCAAAGTAAACTGATGCAGACATAGGCCCAGTGAATACAGTAGAAACAAATACCAGACCATCACGAACACACACGATTTGTGCGGTGAGCATAAGCATGCAACATTAGCATTAGCAAGCAATGCAGCAAAAGATATACAGGAAAAGAAATTTGAAGTGGCTAAGCAGGCCATTAATGTTGATCACCTAAATATACCGAGCGTACCTTCGGACGTCACAAAGAAAGCTTCTTCTTTGACAGCGGCATAGTAGAATGAGGGCTCTATATAGATCAGACGGCGCAATCGCATGGTTGCACATTTCCGACGTTTTTATCGCTTGCTATTAACGAGCGGCAGTTCTCGTTTTTACGAGTCGGGACCCGTGAAGTGCGCTCACGGAGATTGAGAGCGTCGTGAATGTCATGGAGGCGCATTGAAAAGTGCGCGAAGTATCACATAAATGCCTTCCGCGCAAGCGTCGCTCAGTTGTCAATCGATAACTTCCCAGCGCGGCAACCGTGCTGTCACTGGCGACCCTTCAAGAAAGTGCGGTCACCGTAATTCGAGACGTCAATCACTTCAATCAACAACCCCCGGCGCAAATGGACAAAATGCCGGGCGAACAGCGCGTCGCTGTGCTCAGTGCTTTTACTTTGACGGGCGCGGAGCACAGCGAAGCGTGTCCCAGCAGCTCGGCCGGTCCGCCATCCGGAAGCGCACCGGGCATACAGGTTGCGCGCCTTCGGAACCGCCAGCGTGGGGCAACACCCTGCAGAGAGGGTGTCCCTCTCTCTGTCACCGTGACACGCGGAAGCCGGTGAAATTCGTCATTAAGATACCGGTCCGAATATGAGCACCCGGAGAGCCGCGGGCACGCGATTCTCGAGAGATCGAACGGCATCGCAAGTGCTCCAGGACAACGAGCTAAGTACGGGGATGTCCACGCGCGCTTCAATGCGAATTATTTTACGGGTGTGTTTCTTCTTCGGTGCCGCCACACTGGGCTGTCAACCTTGCAGTGAAAAGGTGGTGTTTCGACGATTCGTGACCTTATCGATTCAAGGCACGAGATAAGGAGAGAACCATCACTTAAAACGCCCAAGGTAAACGCCCAAGGTGGCAGGGCCCCCATATGTCTTACGTAAATCGATCCTGGACACGGCCGAGAGATGACGAACGACCTACAGCCAGCGAAGACAACCCACGTTTTGGCGACAGAGCCAGCAGCATTCGTGTCCACCAGTTCGACATGCCCGCACACTGCATTCGTATTAAGTCGTAGCCCATATGGGGCAGACAACTATTTCGTCGAAAGCACCGCACTGCGGACGACATCTTCAGCCTTGGACGTCGCCGGCAATCCCGCGTAATACCTCCCCGCGGATGTTGGCATAAGAAGGGGGGTAGACGTCACGCCACACATGGGAGAGCTCCTCGAGCGTTGCTGAAACGTGCTCCGCTGCGGTCAACGTGGAACCATCTCTCGGCGGGCCCGGTGCTGTAGACAGCGGGCGGACAGACGGGCTCGCACGAGGCAGCGCAGAAGGATAATAAGGGAAGAAAACGCCACAGTGCAGCCCGCTAGAGTGACCGCATTTCAGCGCTCAGTGTAATGGAGACCACAGGAGGAATCGCCGCAGCCGAGGTACGCAGACGCCGCGGCGAGAACCGTCGCTTCCCCCCCTTCTTGGCTATAGGTCGTCAGCGGTGCGGTCAACCGCGGCACACATGGCCCGCTCCTGCTGGCCGCGCGGACAACGAGGCACCCGTCGAGGAAAGAGCGCCGACACACACGGTGTCGAATCGAGAAGCTCACCTGTGCGGCCGGCCAAGCTCGCGGATGTGTCGGGATGCCTGTTCTGCATACTTCGACGATAGCGTGTCTTTCAGCTCACGATGATAAGGTGCACCTTCCATCTCGGCGATGACATGTGCTACGCATAAGTCGTCTGCCACGAAGGCTGTGCACCTAAGTGGCAAGAGTTGACCGCCCATCGAGCTGGGGTCGAACTCACCGCCTGTTTAGATTCTCAGAGTGAAACGGAACATCGGAGAGTTGTTCTGGGTTCACGAAACGTAATATAAAACCACGCAGTACGACTGTAACGAGTTCATTCACTGGATTCAGTTGCTTTCTTATCTAACATTCGGTGCGGGTCGATTCTCAATCTCATCGAAAGAGCAATGCAAGTACAGGCAGAATGCTGGAAGTTTGCATTTAAATGCTGAGGCATTCGAATGCTGGTATAAATCTAACGCGTGCCCTAAAGCGCTGGAAGTTGCGCGGCTCTTTCCCAACAACTTCAGATCGGCACCGAACATTTTTTTTTTTCCTAAAAGCATTTTCTCCCTGCAAACTCGGACAGAATGGTCCACTATTCGATCGTGTTCGATTTAACGTCACCCCATGCGTCGGGGCAAAATGGAATTCCGACGTCGCTATAGAACGGCCGAATCTCCACCATGCAGCCGGCGAGTATAGTAAGACGAAAGCAAGCGTCTGTCTCCGTTATCCTCTTTGCGGCCTCAAAATTGACGCTGTCGGCCTCTCTCAACGAGGAGCGAAAACAAGAATATAAAGAGAAACGCTGGTGGTATGGAAGCAATGAACCGACACAGGCGCACAACGACCGTTTGAAAGAAGAGATCGAGAAGGGGGAAAGAAAATACGGGAAGAACCCCACGGCCGCAGAAGGGCGCTGTCCGTTCTGCAGATGCAAGCCGAACTTTCCGCGCGCGCGGCTGTCTGCGAGCAGCCAGTTGGGGTTTTGCACAATCGATGCGCACATGTACATACACGCTTAGCGACCGCTATATAGACTACGTCACGAGACGCTCAGACTCCGCCTTTTCAGTTGAATCTATACGATCGTGGCTGAACAGAGTGAACGTACACACGACAAACGCGGTACTCGTACCGGGGCTGAGTATAACGCTATGGTACCGTTGCTGACGTGTGGCACGCCCGTTGCGAAAACCCTGAGACAGCACGGGCGATTGCGGCGCGCAACTGACGTCACAATTGCAGACTGTGTTCCGCATAGACAGCCTGCGCAAGGACGAACCAGTGTAGCGATCAATGGCGCGTACACCGCGAACCGAGAGAGGGCCGCGTCCGGATGTACAGATGAAAGCTGCATGCGTTCTATATACGCAAAAAGGGGTGGAACGGAGGGGCGGCATCGCGCAACGATGCAGTATTCGCTGTTACCTATCAGCGAGCGCACTCGTTTCCGGCATGCGTAAATGGCACGCGTCGTTTCAAAGGAAAAACAAAACAAAAAAAAAACCACGGAGTTGCCCATATGAGCTATACCGACATGTCTCCCCGAAAGCTTCGCGCTCCAATTGTTCAAATGCGAAGAGAAAAGTTTCAGCCGATACATTTCACGGCATAACGTTGGGTAAAAGGGGGAACGCAGTGGCCTATACGACGCTCCAGCGATTACTCTCAACCAGCTAAACATATATATTATTACGTGTGAAACGCCGACGCGAATGAAGGATACATTTGGAAACTTTTTTTCCGTGCCTCAATGTAAAAAAAAGAAATAACTGAAGAACCAACTATGCAAGGCATCATTCAATTCAAAGTTTCGAAAAGTCCAAGCGCGACCTATCGGTTACCTTCGCATGCATGGCATCAAAAAGAAGAGGAGGGGATAAGATCTGTCGTGTATAAGAACAACAGAGGGACGTGGCAAAGGAAATTATTTTTCGGAAAAAAACCTCAGTGGCCGCAAAACTCCTCCTCGTCCGTGGGTGGAACCCGGGATCAACGCCTTTCCGGGTGGTCGGACCAAAAGCGACGCCCCGGAAGATAGCACGTTACCGCTCAAGGTATACATAAGTAGCGGTCAGACGCAGCTGCTATATAACTGTCTTTCGAGGGATACCGGTAAATATAACATTCATGATATGAGAATAGCTGTCAAATGCCCTCTACACCTGTAGTTACTTCAGTCTCACCGTTAAGATTTGTGCTCACTTTATGTATTAAGTTGGCGTATTCGTAGGGGTGAGACGCGCGACTCTAAATTCGGAGCAGTTTTTGGAGCAGGAAATTTTAATTTTGGAGCAGAAGAACCTTGCTTATTCGGCGCAGCTGACGGCATTTAACATGTCGTCCTGGGAGCTTGAAAATACAAATTTTAAGCCACGGGGAGGAGGGGGGCTATTTTATTTCGCTAAAAAATGCATAACACTGAATCAAACCCGGCATTTTCGATGGCGGCGAAAATGCTGTAGACCCGTGTGCTCAGATTTGGGTGCACGTTAAAGAACCTTGGGTGGTCGAAATTTCGGAATCCCCCCTACAGCGTCTCTCATAATCATATGGTGGTTATGGGACGTTAAACCCCACATATCAATCAACACAAACAGATTTTGAAGGAAGTTTTGGAACAGATTGTCGCCAGGTGCACTACCTTTTAACATATCATGTGTCCTATGAGCCCACGTGAATTCAGAAAGAAATTTTAAAAATGTGATTGCACAAGAATCGTATAGCTACGTAACAGTGGGTCTTCGCTTAAACAAAAGCCTGACATGATAGCGTCAACTGCGAACCAAGCTTTTGAGACAACAAAAGCGCGCTGCACAGCGCCCTTCGTGGGCACATCATGCGGCACCACCTTCAAGAGTGCAGAGTGGGAACCAAGAAACCTCACCGCACCATCTCTAAGCGCGTGCGCATGGCACTAAGTAATAACAGGTGAATGTATGATAACGCCTCTCCACGTGAGCAACAACGCGTTATTGATACGACCCACGCTGGCCTGTTCTATTTATGTCAAGATTTTTGCATCAACGAGTATATAGCTATCGACCCCCTAGTAGCGATCCGCGACCTAAAACGCATCTGAGTGACGAATGAGAATGTGTAATATTGATTACTGTATTCACTACCGAACGTGGTTCAAAATGGTGGAAAGCCCGCCAAATTGTAGTGCTGGCAGCGCTACCTCGCGGCCACGTCGAGGCCGTTGCACAGCTGATACCGCTTTCACAAAAAAGGTGACGTCACACTGGCGTATCGTCAGCTAGGAGCACACGTACATACAGTCAGTACAGCTGTGTCTCTGAAGGCGTATACCTCTGTCGCCAACATCGTCGTCCTCGCCGCCATCGCGGTCAACATCGGCAAGTGATGATGACAGCGACCTGGAATCGGGTATCGCCGCGATTCACGACGATCCTTGCTTGACAAGCTCCGAGTTAAATGCAATGTATCTATCAGTCCCGGCCGTACTGCCGGAGCCAACTACAACCTCATGTCACGGACGTTTGGCGAGTGAATCACTGCTTTCAGCTGCAACAGGGCACACGGTAGGAATAGCCCCGGCCTCGAGAAGAGGCCGGGCTCGTACTGCCAGTGAAACCCAACTGGTTCACCAACACAGGATTTACCCTGTAGCACTCGCTGCAAAGTGAAGGGAGCAATGCGGCTGTTATTCTTAGGCGTCCAGTCCCTCTGTCCAACGGCACATACAAAGTCAACCCACTGGCTGCAATGAGGTTCATGGCTTGTAAAGGCATGAAATGCCACGCACTTTCCGCTTTTTCTGCGCCTCAACGTGCAGGTTCTCACTGCGCAGTAGTTCCCTGAAATTCTGGCACGTATTGTCACTTTGAATGATCGTACTCATGCTGCGGAGCACATGTCAAATCAGTCGATGCGACACAATGAATCACACGCACGTTTCAACACAGCAGGGAGAGCCGTTAGTGAGAGCATAGCCGGAGTCGGCTCCACACACACTCAGATCGTCAACGTCATTGTTACTAGCGTATTGTCACTCAGGATGGTATTGTGAGATGTATCACATTGAACACGTAGCACTAGTATGTCGCAGGGCAGTCTATTTTCCGTTTTTAGCTTTTCTACGCTGTTTTACATCGAAATAACTTCTACGTGACGGACGCCATTCAAATTTGGCCAAGAAGACCTATGCATGTGATCGAATGATGGGCACATCCCGATATTGAAATTTGATGTGACTGCTCCTTAACCGTCGATGTAGAACTTCCGATAATACATCGACTTGCGATTGCCGCCCGCGCCGCGCGTAAAGGCTCGACCACACGTGCCCGTTGCAGCGTGTGGCTTTTTGAGGAGGCGCCGATCCTCTCTCTGAAGCATGGCTACGCGGAGCTGCCATTCGTTTTTTCTCCAAGAGGGCGCGACGCCGCGTCAGAGGCATACGCTGACGGGCTGGAACGTTCACGGGTGGTCAGGCCTTAAAGGCCAACTCCGGCGATTTTTTCGAGGTCAGTGGATCTCAATGAAATTCACTGGGTACGTTCGTTGCGCCATTCATGCCTAATTGCAAGCTTGAGAGTTTCGCCTTTCAAAGGAATTTTATAGCTTGCTTCGAAACGCCCATCCTAGCTTACCGGAATTAACGGCAACATTGTGTGTGTGCGACGTTGAGTTTTGCCTGGCGGAAGTGACGAAACTGATGTGCCACTGCCGCGTCTGCTTGTCTGCTATGAATTGTGTGGGTTTGGCCGGCGCTTCGTTGTTCGACCGTGCGATTTCTTTTTCCGTGTTGGCGGGCGCGCGATAGGTGTCAATTGGTGTTGCGTTGTGAGCCACACAAGATTCCCCATATATTCACCATAACAGCGTATAAGCGTTTTAGTCGATCGCCGTCGACGGCGTGGACAGGTAGTGTCATCTGGCGGACATTATGCGCAATCAGGCAGGTTCCGGGCAGCGTCAGGCAATGACTACGTCACACGTACAACGCACTCAGTTGGAATTTGGTTTCGGTATTGCAGTTGTTCGGTAATTAAAAATTATTTTCAAATTTCTTGAGTACTTCAGCTATCGGGCGCGTGACAAGAGTGTCTCAGGAACATAAAAGCACCATTATCCTGACATGGTTAAAAAATCACCGGAGTTGGCCTATAAAGTCTCGCACCGCGAAGCGCTGGTAAGAAATTGTGTCCCGCACAGAGGCCGGCTTTACTGAAAAAAACAAAAAAAAAACTAAGTACGCCATCGCACTGCGGAACGGCCGCGGATCGAAACACCGATCGAGCGTAAAGCTAAGCTAAGGTAATGGACGTAAACCAGGAATGGGCTGCACGCGTTCTGTCGCTCATGGAACCCCTTTTGAGAACCCGTGTGCACGCGTTAGGGCATCCAGGAGATGCGTCGCATGCATGGAAATCACTCCACGTTTACCGTTACTGGCTCACAGCAAACGCGCACGCGTAGAAGACAGCACGCAGCAGCGTCAACATGCAAATCGCAGCTATAGCGGAGGAACGCGCGGAACGCACAACAAAGAACCCCGAGAGTCGACTCCGCTACGCTCGCCACTTGAATCGGTGGTTTTCGCTAGACGGCAGTAGTATCCCAGAACACGCAGCGCACCGAGACGAAGCAGCACGCTCAATGCACGACAGCATAAGTTTTGGGGGGTCACGCATATATACAACAGTTTAGAGGAGACTATATGGCGGCACCATGGGATCAAGAAGGGTGCAAAGTAAGAAAACACGCTTGGGTGCGTCCTATTAGTAAACTCGGCCTTTTTTCCCCGCTTAAGCTGAGGTTGGCATCAAAATTCTCGCTTTAGAGGCTGTTTTGGAGCAGTTCGGCGCAATTTACGCAATTTTTTAAGCTTTTGGAGCAGCTTGGCGCAATAAAATTGAAATGTATCAAAAAAGCACAATATGCGCAGCTTTCTCACTCCTGGTATTCGTCTACCACTTCCAGTGTATACCACGAACCGCTGTCCTCTTTCGAGATGACTGAACACTGCCTTAGTTTGTCCGAGATTTTTAGACCCATCATTCAGCTTTGCCTGTCTGGATAAAACCGGGAGATATGCTGTAGACACCTCCGATTAATTTTCGCCACCTTGGCTATTTATCATTGGCCTAAATTTGGGCGCAAGGGATATGTTTCTGCATTATGCGTCCACAGTGAAATTCGTCTATCGACAGCCAGTGAATGCCTCAATCAATCATGGTACTGAAATCACAGAGAAACCGAGAAATGTGATCTCCAACGTAACAGTGCACGCCTCCATCTCGGAGGCCATTATGAGCGCATCAGCCGGCCCCTGTGATCGTGAAAGCGGGCCGCTGCCCCGCGGTGGCGCTGGAACCCCAGCTGGCTGATGCGCGTGGCTGATGCGCGTGGCGCACGCGCCCCAAAGCATGGCTGGCGCCGCAGCGGTCGTGCGCAGCGCGGCCTTCGTCACATCACGTGGCCCATCGAGGGGGGATAAATCACGGACAAGTGCTCCGCCAGTTCGTGACACAAGATGCGCGCGCAAAACGTGGCGGCGGTCTGCCGCGCCACGCTCGGTTCCGGAGGGGGGGTGGCCGCATCTCCCACATACTCGAAACTGGGAGACGTGACACACGACCCGCAGCTGCAAACAGCTCGGAGCGAACAGCGTACACATCGCGTGACAATTAACGCCGGGACTCGGGGAGTGGACCAGAACGGCACCGTGAAATTCCTATAGCGCCCATAATACGACAAGGGGAAAAAAATGTTAACGAGAGCAGACGCACGACCTGGCAGAAAGCGACAGAGCGGGCGCCCCCCTCGATTGCGTCTAAATGAGGGAGAGGCCATTAAGGCGGGCCCCGCTGCCAGCCCTTGATCCCGGGGAGGAACCCGGAGAAGGCCCACCTCGAGATGCACATCATCGCCGGGCTCGAATCGGGGAACCATTAGGACGCCGGGGCGCGCGGAAGATGCAGCCCCTGGAGCGCCGCATCCGGCTCCTCTCGGCCGCAACAGTGCGGGCTCATTGCGCAACGGAGTTTCTTCAAGGTTATTAGGGCGAGAACGAAAGCGCTCTCGGGAGGCTGGCCACAAAAGGAGGGCCGCGCCCAATGCGCGGGGCCTGCAGACCAGCGGCGGTGTCCTGCACCGTCACGCGAGCGCCGTCCTGCAGTTTCGTCACAAGTCCCCCCTGAGCGCGGCAACCCGTGACGTCTAGAAAGACGCGCGCCGAAGACAGCGGGCGCCTTATTTGGCCAGCACTCTGTGCGCGCGGTTCGTGCACAGAACAAAGAGCAGCCGCTTCAGGCAAATCTGCACGGGCACGATTGCCATTGTTCTCGGCTCCTTCCCTCGGACTCCGGCCAGTCTATAGGCACGCAGAGGAGCACATACAAAGGACGCCGTCACTGCATTATTTCGAACGATGGAGACAAAGCATTGGCCCTGGGAAAAGACAATGACGAGCCTTTCCCCTGCGAGGTCCATCAAGGTGGCCAGGTGCAAAAAGAGCATGTCCGCCGAACACTGCGTGCGCCGCGGCCGAAGCCATTGGCTGCGCTGTGCGCACAGAGAAAGTGGTTGCTACAACGACGGCGCTTATCACACGGGGGTCGTATGCTGACGCAGTGGCTTCAGTCACGGCGGTGCCACATCAACGGGCAGACGGAAGAGAGCCGTGGCGTGTCATATACCTCGCTACTCCACTATACGAGGGAGAAAGGTGAAGACGTGAAACATTGTTGGTCACTGTCGTCCAACTCAACGACCATGCACGTAGAAGTGCTTGCCACATAACGAATGCAACGACAAACAGGAAATATATGCGACAACCGAAATAATCGGGTTCTCTCCCTCACTATAGGACTTTGTGTCGGGTAAAATCGTGCGCGTTATCGAATGACCTACCGCACTTTTTTTTTACACGACGACTCATCAACCTGATTAAGCCCACTGCAGGAGAAAGGTCTCTCCCACGATCCGCCAGTCAACTCGGATCTGTGCTTGCTGCTTCCACTTTATACCTGCAAACTTCTTAATCTCACCTGCTCACCTGCTTAATCTCACCTAACTTTCTGTCTCACCCGCTTGCCTTCACTGCAGGGTCCAGTCGGATACCATAAATGACCAGCAGTTATCCTGTCTACGCGCTACGTGCCCGGCCCATATCCATTTCTTCTTCTTGATTTACACTATGATATTCTTAAACCCGTTTCGTTCCCTGACCCACTCTGCTCTCTTCTTGTCTCTTAAGCTTACACCTATCATTTTCCTTTCCATTGCTCGCTGCGTCGCCCTCAACTTAAGATGAACCCTCATTGTAAGCCTCCAGGTTTCTGCTCCATAAGTAAGTACGATGGGGTCCAGCTGTTCTATACCTTCCTCTTGAGGGACAGTGGCAATCTACCAGTCATGATTTTAGAATGCTTGCCAAATGTGCTCCACCTCATCTTTACTCTTCTAGTTACTTAAATCTAGTGGTTCGGCTCCGCAGTTATTACCTGTCCTAAGCGGACAGTCTTTTACATCTTCTACTGCACTATTACCTATCTCGAAGCGCTGTTATTTTCCGAGGTTGTTGTACATTACTTTCGTTTTTTGCAGATTAATTTTAAGACCTATCTTTCCGCTCTCTTTGTCTAATTCAGTAATCATGAGTTGCAATTCGTCCCCCTGACTGAATTCGTCCCCAGCATGCGCGAACCCGAAAAAGAAGAAAGCGATGTCCAAGACTCCCATTGCAGTGTGCCCCAATGCGTCGCATCGCGGTGGAAAGATTGCAACGTGTCGCTCTATCACTTCCCGAAAGATGTAGACGACGCGCGGCGGCGAACGATGTAAATCAGAAACTTAAGCAATGGAAAAGAAGACGGACACTACGGTAATTTAATAATTATTATAATCAATTCGCTCGCGACGACCTTATTCTGCTCGGTAAGTACACCATTATTTAGCTTGTGTGTATTCTTATCAATATTCCACCTTCTCTAAGCGCGGTTTCGTTTATATAAGTAAGCGCTTAAGGAGATTTGTCGCGTCACGACTATTTTCGCGCATGCTTGTTTTCTGTGCAAGTCGTAGTGCAACCCATTTTCGAATTAAGCTGACGTAAGCCTTCGCACCAAACATTTGTGATTTCGCATGTGGGTATATACACGCAGTATGCGTATAATGTGCGTGCAGGTTTGTATATATAACCATGCTGCCAACACGAACAAGCGTTTGTTCGGATGCACGACCTTATTATTAATCAAAAAATAACATATGGATCAAATGAAAAGAAAGCAGCGCTCTAATTACAATCGAAACTGGGATTCGCCTTATCTCCAGATACACTGGCCCAGTCATAGCTCCGTTCAGTAATCAAGTGAACGGCATGCGTATTCAGCCCTTGACAAGACAACGGAACTCAATGGGATACATGCAATCGGCAGCACGAATCGATGCGTATAGTTAGTAGTTACCTCGAAAACTTTAAGGCAGTGTAGCAACGCAGCGCCAAAGTGCTATCACCTTTCGGAGAGGCCGCTACACATGAGCAGTTGCCTTCTTCAACCTCGGGCTCGCTAGTAAATCGGATGCGGTTTGCCCATAGAGGATCGATGTTTGCGCGCACAGCGCAACTATTTCCGCTTTTTCGCCAGTGAAATCCCTCATGTCGATAAGATTGAGACGGTCCGCGGCTAGGACCATTTCGCCTTCGACGAAGCAACACCATCCAACACCTAAAAAAACACAGTCACAGCGAAACGGCTATAAAGAAGAGCAGCCTTTCAAAGCCTTTTCAAAACACTCATTGGGTAACTATACTGCACGCACACTTGCTTGATGCGGCACTAATAATAAAAAATTAGGACAAGCCGGCTTTCGCTATGATATTTTTCGTCATTCTTCTGAGAAGCGTGGTATCCGCTAAACACTTGCAAGGAATTTTGTGCCAATATTCTACGCAGTGGCTGACGGCGATGAGGAATTACGGATGAAATGGGTATGCGCCACAGTTAATAGGGGAACAAGAACAAGCTTTGTGATGGGTTGGACCATTGGACGAGCCACTCCTTACGCTATTCACATTGTGTGACACGCGGTAGTTCTTTTGTTGTTCTAAAACGCTTTATTACTCATATTAACGCGATTCCATTCCCGACATCATGGCGGACTCGCTCACTGGATTTCGTGCCGACCGGTTGTGCCCCCGCGATCTCCGACGACAGCGCAGCTCTAGCCGACTGGGCTCGCACTACGCCATCTCCTGACGCCGACAAGAGCTCTCGCTGAGTGGTGCCCCGTCCTCGGAGTCCTGCGACCATGTCCTTCTTTCCTATCTTCTCCTTATTTCCGTATATGGGTCTCTGTGTCCCTGCCTCTTTATCTCTATACCTTTTAATCTCTCTCCCCATCCCTCGTGAGTCACTGTTGAGGTGTCACACTATATGATGCAGACAGTTACGAGGCTCACTTTTTTCTTCATTTCTCTTTTATGAGAAATAAAAGTTTTTCATCCATCCATCTTAAGATGCGGCGACAGACAACTATACGGCGTGCACACGACTCGTGTTGTGATCTCACAAGAGCTTCCGCTGTAAAAACTGCAGCACAGCTGTGCCTATAGAATATACTTATCATCTAGGCACCATAGCACAGCGCCAAGCGAAAGTGCCGCGTTGACTCTGTCCAGCGCAGCCATCTTTGTCTTTAATACCAGTGTTGCCAGCACAAAGAGCGTTTTATGGAGTTGCGATATACGATTTAGCGCGGACGAAGCGGTTCTCGAAGATTCTACACTCGTGAGAAATAGGAACTATAGTGGCGCTTTCGAGGCTATAAAAGACTGCAAACGCGGACAGCGCCGATATTCACCGCGGAGGCACGCGCGATCAGGTGTTTCTGAAAAGGGGAACATACATACACGACGGCCAGAAACAAAACAGGGACTGCAGAGCCGGTAGCTCGCCGCCAGGAAGCGTAACATGCGCTGCAGCAAAGCGGACATACGCTGCTGTCGCGTATTCCGCGGAGTGCATCACAAGCGAGAGCAGCGGAAGGACCCAAAGAGACACGGGCGCGCGCTTTATTTTGGGGCGTGTGGATGTGCGCCCTGGGGAGGGATGAAGACGCAACCAATCTTCGTAATCGGGGGGCTTTTTCTTCCTCTTTCGGCCGGTGTCGGCAAGTGGCTCGCTGCCATGCTCTGTTTCGCTGCGAGCGATCGCCGGAGCGCTGCACGCAGTCCCACTTTCTCGACGGCTGGGCGCGCGTGGGTGTGTCCCGCTGCGCACGCATTCGTATATAACATGCGCATACATATGCGCCCTACGACGACGTTGCGCAATTCCGTTTGCATGAGCACCCCTTAATGAGACAGCCGGCCGACACACGCAGCTCAACGTCGGGAAGAGACAGTGTTTGGTTTTTTTGACAGCATGTTGAATATTAACGAGCACAGAATCGTGACGTCCGCCAGAATGCGCAGCGCGCGCTTCTTTGTCGTCGCTGTCGATGTAACAATTTTCTCCAAGACGACGAGGACCGACGCGGGCAGGAGGACGGATTTCTCAGTAAGTGACGCGCCGCGCAAGTCACGCAAATGTATACAGTTCCGCACGTATAGCAGAGCCCGTACCGCTCACGGTGTACGCACTACTACTATCAGTAGTAGCGAGACCACAGTATTCCTGAAACTCGCATAACAGGTCAACTGTTCAACTGCGCCAATTCACTCAGATATGTGACAATTTCGAGTCATATTTTTCGAGGCAATGCGAGGACACGACTTGCAGAGACTCGCAGAAGTACAAGGTGGCACCGATTGTGCGTTTTCAGTCTCTCGTTGACGCCGGGTAGAAACAATGAATAGACGAAATGGCGTTTCAGCAACTGGGCAGCACACATTTCAATTGACCGCTCGTATAGTGTAAGCTCCCTCGCGCCCACCACTCACTCGTGTGAATCAAGCAAATATCTAGGAAGTCCATATAGAGGCAAATAAGATGGCCAGAAATCGAAAGGCGCCGCCTTAAAGAAGCGCTGTGTGTGATTGTGTGTGGGGGGGGAGGGGGGGGGGTGTCACCGCCCGCACCTGGATTTCTGCGCTTTGCAACTGCGCGCATCTGGTGAATGTTCTGGCTGTTCTTGAATCTTCACAAACTATACTTCTAAATAAACTATTCGAGATTGTTCAACATCGTCCTTCTCGTTTTACTGCGTCTTAGTGTTCTCGTTCCGGCAGATGGACAGACATTATGGAACAAGCTTTCAATGTATTCGAACTCAAATTCCTTCGAAGGTACGCACGACGGCGTTTTGTTAATCCAAGTGGATAGCTCACAACGCGACCATCGTATACAAGCTATATCCTTTTTCGTCCACTTTGCCGGCCAACGAAAGCATCGAAGCAGCCGTGCACACTACGTGTTAAACTTTATTGCTGAAAATGTTTGATGTTTGTTCCCCTTTTTTGCTGTATTACTTCATTTGGGCCTAATACACCGATTGTAGAGGCGATTCGTTAGAATAAGATTCGGATATGCAATGATGGAAAAAATGTGTCACCACAACTACGAGAACTCATCAAAAGTGGAAATCGAAAGGTGCGATCGAAATAAGGACGTTATAGGAATCTGCAAAGAAGCTCGCACAGAGACGCATTAAAAAAAACTAAGAAAAAGAAATAGCTGGGGAAGTTCTACGCACAAAAACAGCTATCTGATATGAGGCACACAATATAGTGTGGCCCTTGGATTTAATTTGCGCCATTCGCCATAGTGAGACGTACCAAGAACACGCGCGAAATCGCGTCTTATTTTGGACAAATACAAGTGCAGGCACAAGAGAGGGCGCATATTTTTTTTTTTTTTCGTAAAATAACGACTACCCGGGAGAAAAGAACAGTCTCTTGAAAAATTAAAAAAAAAGAACAAGGCCACGTGAACAGGACTTCGGTCGGAACATTACGAGTCGTTTGTAGACGAAGAGAAGAAAACAAAGACGCCGTGGGAAAAGGGCGAGGTGAAGATGCACACCGCAGCTTGCGCGTATACGTTGCATACCACGGGCGTATACGGGAAAGCGGCGACGCAGCTTGCGGTCAGTCGCGCTCCACGCCACAATGGCCAACAGGGACCACACGGCATCGGTCAGTCGCACCCTCGAGGAAGGTGCGCTCGGCGACGACGCGTGCAGTGACCGCGCTCAAGAACAATGGCGTCTTCGGGGGTATATTTTGCTGCGGCTACACGACGGCGGTCACCACCATTTGCCGCCGCTGCAAGCGAGACGCACGGTGGTACACTGTTTGTTCTCCGGCAGGTGCGCAGTGTGTGGGGGCTCTCCACGATATACCCGTTAACGAGGAGTCCGCGCGGTAGATCCCGCAACACTGGCGGGCCTGCCTCGAATACGGAAGTTCCGAGGCTCCCAAGAGTGTCACAACGCCGCATGCCCGTTCCTATATGGCCGCCGCTTGTGACAAGCTCGGGAAAGGACACCCTAATGGCTCCATCCCGATACTACTTCCGCCTTTTCTTCTTCCACCTCCTTTCTTCCGTCTTTCTCATAAATCAAGCACTGCGTACAAGGGTATACAATATCTCGGGAGGTGGCGCAAGACCCCGCACCAGGTCCGTCGCTTTTAGGGCGGCAAAGTAGAAAGAAACGCCCCTTGGCGCAAAGCAGAACTTCATTCGCACCACCGTTCCCACACAAGTGTGTGAGAGAAAAGAAACGCCAGGTTTCTCTCCGGATCGTGGTACCGGTCGCGATGAAGGTCGCGGCGATAAACGAGGGAAACGCCTACATCGCATGCTGGCATATATAAATATAGCACACACCCGCGTACCTGCCACACTATGCTGGACATTTGAACCTTATCTTTGATTAAACTTCAGTTAACCGTACGGTTTAATAAATAATGCGGTTAATCTAACTTCTGTCCTCATTGGCTTCGTAAGTTGTCGGCTTTTTATAAATATATCTGCGCGTTTTTTTTTTAAACTAACGTCACAGATTATGACATTTACATAATTCAAAACAATATAAGAAACCATGCTTGCAAATCTTTTGAACTAAAATGCACTGTTCAATGTCTTAAAAATAACTGAGCTACATTCAAAATGACTTGAAATAACTGACTTGAAGAGTCAACCATGCATTCGAATTTAAGCTTCGTTAGAACGTAATGAGCACATTGTTTTAGTTCACGCCTTTTCGCGTGCAGAATAATGCATTGCGGCGATTGTTTAACTGCAACGACGAATTTCACAGAAATTTTCGGGCGTTTACTCCTCGAAACAACGAGCCATTTAGGCACGGAGTTTGTACAGGAATCGCCACTGACCAGAGTGCGCCACTGTTTCGAGGGCGTAGCCAGAAATTTTTTCAGAAAGGGGGCAGTTGCGCCGCATCTATAAGACATTTCATCCGCGAGCAGGACCTTTTAATTACCTTTACTATGTTCATTTCACAATCTGGCGGTGAATTCAAACAGCGGCTTCATAGACGTGTTTATTACTTTGCGTGCGAGTACCTTCTCAACTATAGGTGTATATATACTTAACTCTGGAATTCGATCAGCTTGGCTGTCATACTTCGATGCAGCCATTCGGTGTGCGTGCGTGTGTTTAAGGACCCATCATTTCGCTTGCGCGACAGCTTACTAAACGGTGTAGGCATGCAGCGAGACCTATAACGCAACGAAACAGCGTTTTCCGAACGGCATCACGTGTTAATATAAACTTTCCCGTCCTTTAAATATCGCAGGCGAATTGACGTAGTAAACGTGAAGACAGCTCCGAGATGGAAAGCCACTTGTATACTTAGGGCTAATCAATTATATGGATATGCATAATCACCAGTGAAACGGTGAAAAGGATAAGAGAGGGCACACCGCTGAACGGACTGTTGATGTCTTAACTACATGGATGCGCTCGACGGATACGGTTATGCTCGTAAAAAACAAATGGGCTCGCTTAAATAGGCGCGTCGGGCTCTCGCTTGCTCTCACCTGAGCCGAATTACGCCACTTATCGTCAAATCCCTCCCGCATCATGATGTGAATCAGAACGGTCCGCGGGGCCTAACGACGCGCGTCGCTATACAAAAGCCAGGATGGACGGTAACGGCCCGAAGGCTGCTCCGAAGGTTCAACGGCCACGCGTGAGAGCCGACAAGGGTGATCGAGGTCGCGCCAGATGGCACCGCCATCGCTCACGGCATTCATCACGGTCGCTAACGTTACGTGGCTTCGTTTAAGGTCCGCAAGCACGGAGGAAGTATTAATCCATGCTCACTGACGTTAAACAGGGGGATAGCTGAAGGGCTCGGTTGTTCACCGTTATCGGTGCATTTGCAGAGCGTAGCGGTATCGATAACTAAGCTGCTTCGTGCCTGGAACACGAGACAGCGATTTTTCGCAGCAAGCCCCCCCATTCGCTGCTGGGGCTTGTCAAAGCAGAGAATGTATGTACATAAACGGGAAGCCTGCAGCGCATCACTTATGTATGTAGTGAACAGTGTCCAATCGAGGTGAATACTCTGTTAACTGCGTTACAGACGCAATCACATATGGAATCAGGATGGCGCTTAGTCGGTCTAGCTAACCTTTATTTCTTTTTCTTCCTGCTTTTTCTATTAGTGTTCAGTCCTTATGCTACTTTCCTAAGCGGACTATAGATTCACCTTATGTGACCGTTTAAGTATACTCAAATCAAGTGACAATCTTGCTGACCTTGTTATCTACAGACGTATACACGAGAAATGCATATCCGGTGTAGTGTATTACGTCCCATTCAGACGCGAAAAGAGCAGCCAGCACGTGACCGTCGCGAAAAAGCAGCCGGCTGACGCGCCTTCGGCCGTTCGTATCACTGGCTCTTTCTTCATCATGCACTATTCATGCTATACGTTGATGCACGCTTCTGTATTACGTCTGACGTTTTACGCTCCGTGTTTCATTGTGTTCTTGCGGTATGCTTATTCCTGGTGATTCGGTCATGATGCTGGCATTTCACTCACAAATGTAAGTTCTCTTTACCGTGCGTACCGGGTGTTTTTTTTTTTTTTCTTTTACCCACTAGCTTTCCTGCAGCTCCATGTCACCATAACACCAAAGGCCGAAACATTCTTTAGTTCCCGTCTTTTGTTTTTCAGCCTTACTTTACTATATTTTCGCATCCACAACGAATTTCAAGTATAGGGGTGATAATCTCAGGGAGTCGTTGAATAAGCCCATATTGCGCGATAAAATGAACGTGGAGTGCTTGTTATAAAATACGCAACAACTGCACCATACTCAATCATCGCCTTCTCGAGCTGTCGAGGGATAAACCATCAGGCAAAGAGAGCACGCACACTTGGGCTGTAAAATGGGAAAAAGCATTTTCAAGCGTGCACTCAAACGGGAGGCGAGCAAACCGACCACTTAATAAGCTTAATAAGCGACGCATATATGCAGCGTTCGTGATTACGGAGTTAGACAAGGAGAGCAGAAAGGTGGGTCTTAAAATTAATCTGCAGAAAACGAAAGTAATGTACAACAACCTCGAAAAGGAGCAGCGCTTCGAGATAGGTAATAGTGCACTTGAAGTTGTAAAAGACTATGTCTACTTAGGGCAAGTAATAACCGCAGAGCCGAACCACGAGATTGAAGTAACTAGAAGAATAAGAATGGGGTGGAGCACATTTGGCAAGTACTCTCAAATTATGACAAGTAGATTGCCACTATACCTCAAGAGGAAGGTATATAACAGCTGTATCCTGTCAGTACTTAGCTACAGAGCAGAAACATGGAGACTTACAAAAAGGGTTCAGCTTAAATTGAGGACGAAAAAGCGAGCAATGTAAAAAAAATGGTAGGTGTAACCTTAAGAGACAAGAAGAGAGCAGAGTGGATTAGGGGACAAACGGGGGTTAAGGATATCATAGTTGAAATAAAGAAGAGGAAATGGACATGGCCGGGCATGTAGCGCGTAGACAGGACAACCGCTGTCATTAAGGGTAACCAACTGGATTGCCAGAGAAGGGAAGCGGGTTAGGGGGCGACAGAAGGTTAGGTGGGCAGATGAGATTAAGAAGTTTGCGGGTATAAATTGGCAGCAGCAAGCACAAGACCGGGTTAACTGGCGGAACATGGGAGAGGCCTTTGTCCTGCAGTGGACGTAGTCAGGATGATGATGATGATGATGATGATGATGATGATATACCGCGTTCGCAAGACAAAAAATTTTCACCGAAAAAAATCGGAGCGGAATCGCACCGAAACAGCAACCTCGTAAGCTGGATGTTACCGTTAGGCTACGCATGAAGTGTTTTTCGCGCAGCCCCATGCAGGGGACAGCCGCGAGGCAATGCCAGGGCTGGCCAAGCCTCCAATGCACGCGGTTGTCAAACAGAGGGCGGATAACGCCACAGGAACATGACCTCGCGGGTCTTCCGTACACGCCACGATACGCTAATGACATGGGAGAGCCCGCTCGGAGCGGCACACGCCGTTTCCGGCGACTCTTCCCGCGCGATCGGTCAGCGCGGCGTTTCTGGCCCTACAGAAGCAGCTCGGATCGGGCCGCGTTTGACGCGGCGGGTTCGAACAGGCACGCCGGCACCACGCGACCTCGCGCGCTGCTTGACCCGGCGGGGTCACGAGGCCCGCAACGAAACCCGCGCGCGTCGGCGCGAGCCGACCTGGCAGCCCACAAAGCCTGCGCGGCCCAAATTCACGCTGGCGCCCATTTGTGCCGCCAACCCGCGCAGCAAT
The DNA here is from genome assembly GCF_013339725.1 of Rhipicephalus microplus. Classification (NCBI taxonomy): domain Eukaryota; kingdom Metazoa; phylum Arthropoda; class Arachnida; order Ixodida; family Ixodidae; genus Rhipicephalus; species Rhipicephalus microplus. Next base: position 7,212 of record NW_023608516.1, on the reverse strand, counting down.
CCTCGGTGCGCGGGCGTCCTCCAGGCCGCTTCGGGTGTGCGCGGCTAAACGACTTTCGGCCTCCGTCGGGCCAACAGCCGCGGCGGAGGCGATCACCGGGTGACAGTCGCAGAGCGCGCACAACGAGCCCGACGGACGCACGCACGCATTTATGGACGAACGAAGAAGCGCGAAAAGTGACGCGGAAGAGCGCCATGCGGCGTTGCCGCCTATTTTGGGAATCGAGCGGCCGAGCACGGCGCCACCCCGTTGGACGATGACAAACCATTCGCACCAACATCTCCCACGGCAGCGCCAAAACGGACGCGCAGGAACGTCGCCACGCAGCTGAGCATCATGCGGCAGCGGGTTTCCGTGTGTACGTATACGTGTCGCAGCCGCAGAATGTAGGGGCAATAACGCCACGATAATTTCTGCGGTGTTTGCACATAGTGCTCACGAACGTTGATGGAAGTCTGGGAAAACGCGGCATACACGGTGTACATAGCCTCACACTGGAAGATTTCCGAAAACGATATTCGTGATCGTTTAAGAAAAGCTGGTAATGAACTATTAGTAATTATGCGAAAACTACGGCTTTCCGATCACGACAAGCACGTGACAGTGGCGAGGAGGGTGGGTGAGCTACTGAAATCGCGTGCGGGCCATGCTTGTATAATTGTATGCCGACATCAGATGCCTTAGTATATAAGACAGTAAAACTGTTCGCTCGGACATCGTACCTCAAACAACTGTGCAGACTTCGCATTACGTATTATCAACCCACCCGCTTCAAGCGAATGCACGCGTCTCTATAAAACTGCGCAAATGAACATTTATTTCACGCAGAAAAGCGAAAAATAAGTAATACCCGAGTTCCTCGACATATGCGCTAACACTCGCGCTCTGGATAAACAGTCACCAGCCATCTCAAAATATAGATGACGTTAATTACTATAAAAATCGAAGACTTACGCGAAATACAAAATGCTAGCCGCTTTCGCTCCACTCGACACACTTTCAAGCTTTCTATTTCCCTTCCCACGGCAACAACAGAGCCCACAGCACAGTCGCATAAACTAGCCGCGGGCGCCCATGTAAACTCGCACGCGGTTTTATTTTTACGGCGACCCGCGAGGAAAACGTCGCGGCGGAAGTTCGCAAACTAGAAAGCCCGCTTTATCTCCGCGTCCACCGTGCCCACTTAACCTCCGCGTGCGTGATTCGGCCGCCGAATGACAGCGGAAGAGAGCCGCCCGATAGCCGAAGGGCTACACGGGAAAAATCGCCGCAGCGACGACAAATTACGAAATACACTTGCGTATAAGCGCTGCGTGTATAGTGAATCTGGCAGCAGATGGACTAAACTTCTGAGGGTGAATGCGGTTATCCGATTAACGCCGAACGACGAGGCGACACAGAGAAATAGCACGGCTATTTCCAGCCATGGCATCGGTGGCCCAGTGTGTGTATAGGCGCGTCTTTACGACGGTAGCATTACCATGTTACACGCGATTACCGTGAAACGCTTGAGCGCATCGTGCCGTGCACACTGGAGACGCGAAAACAGCGAGCGAGCGACATAGAGAGAGATGGGGAAGATTGAACAGCTCGAACAATTTATAAGGTCACCATCCTGTATTTCACCTGAAACACTTTCGTTTTCACCTCCGCAGGAACACTCTACGCAAGATACGCCTATTAACTTATTTATACTTTTACGTGGCCCGGTGTGCACCTGAAAGTTTGGACACCAAGATGCTGTTAAGCGTCTGTATAAAGCACAAACACGTATATAACGGACCATCTTCAACGAGACGCCACGGCTGTCTCTCTATCACGTGGATCACAGAGGGCACGATGGAAGCTACATCAACTGGTGCTTGGATACTACCTAATTATCCCGGCCATAAATCCGGCACTTTTCACATGAATGGATATTTCCACGGGTCGTCAACCTCGCAATCCTTTTCGCGGCCCGATTCGAGCGAAGAGGAATAAGGTTCATCACCAACCAAACGCGCCACTTTGTAGTCTCGATCCCGTGCGCTCTTTTAGGGGCGAAGCTCCTCTCCGTATAACTTGTCAGGCGTAACCGAGAGAAGAAAACGAAAGAGAAAAAAAGAAGGATACCTTCCGAACCGTATAATAGATGGCGCTGTCACATAGAAGTACATTCAAACGGCAGTTGAAATATTCTAGATAGCGCTGTACCGCTACTCTCCGATTGGCTGCTGCGCAAGCTGTGCCTGGGTGAACGAGTGCCCCCCCCTCTCTCTCTCTCTCTCAGTCTCCTGGATCGTCACCGTTCGTAGCGGATCGTTGATGGGGCATGGACGAAGCAGCGGTGGCCGCGGCGGCTCGTGCTCGTCGTCAGACAGCTACACAACGGACGGACGCTTCGCCCCACTCATCATCATTCACTCCGTGGCTGCGATTTTTTTTCGATTTACTGTCGGCCATCGATCACAAGTCGATCGCAATATCGTTAATAAATGCACGCAGCAGTGTTTACATATACACACCGCACATATGCACACCGACCCCGGCTGGGCCAAACGTTGTTCGGGGCATCTCGAGGCACACCCTGCAAATGAATGACCGCTTTCACGACAGCCTGTCCGTCGTGGTCGGTGGGGTCACGAGGATAACGCCAGAGAAGGAGAGTGACGGACGTCGACGACGCTCCCAATCGGCGCACCGCTAAGCACCGGCCAACAACTGCACCCATCGACGCGTTCAGCGCGCATGTCGCTGCTGCCGTGTGATGGGCCGGCCGGACTTTCGATGGAGCAGTCGCGACGAGGGTGCGGGCGTTGTTGGCGCGGGCGACGCTCGGCGGGGATTCAGGGCCAGCGTAGGAGAGAGAGAGGGCGATCGGTGCAAAGGCCCTAGCAGAGCGACCCTAAAAATAGGCAGTCGGTAGCGGAACGGTCCAAAAACATCCATCACGGGCCCGGCCGGACGGCGCATGTTCGCGCCAGGCGTGCGCCCTCGATGATCCGCGACACTGAGCTTCACCGTGCCTTCTCGGCGGCGTCGACCCGGAATCGGAAGACGGCGATATACGCCGCCGAATGACCCTGGCGCCGACCACTGCTACAAAACGGCCCCCGCGTCACGATGGCATCGCGGGGCGGCCACCGACGCTATCGAAGAACAACAGCCAGCTCACGGTCAGCTCGCCGTCGTGAACCAGGACCGCTCCTCAGGCCCGATAAGGCTGGTTACTGGTGGGCCACCTCCTCGAGGTCTTCGTTCGCAGCGTGCGCTCGCTTGGTGGAGGGAAGAATGGCGGGGGGGGGGGATTACTGACGTGCTGCAGAAAGCTCTCGCACATAGAAACGATGCACAGCCGTTCAGCTCGCTCACCCCTCCTCCTCCTGCGTATATCGCCAGAGGTTGCGGTAACAAGCTCTCCGCTTTGGAAATGAAACTGCCACACGGCTGCAGGTATCGGTTTGAGTCTCGGCCAAATTAAGTACATATACTCGAAAAATGACTGCGAAATTATGAAATTTCAGTCCTAATACAACGACGTCAGCCCTGTAGGCACGACATAGGCCTACACATTTCCGCCTCCATCGGAAATGCGCCGCCACAGCCGGGATTTGATCCCGCAACCTACGGGTCAGCAGCCAGTACTTTAGCCACTAGACCACCGCGGCGGGCAACAATTACCGAACTCATTAACACAGTCCGAGTTCATTTGAATGTTTTACAGTGCTAATTTAGGCGGTTAAAAAGCAATAATCGTTTCGGAGGTTTTACGTTCCAAAACCACAATATTATTGTGAGACACGCCGTACAGGGGGACGCCGGATTAATTTTAACCACCTGGCTAATGTTGATTCTCCAGTCTTCTTAGTTTGTTGCAATATACTAAGTTTGTTGTGATTGTCTATTGCAACACGTGTAGCACTTGCTTTTTTTGTTCATTAGTTTCTACTCCGTTTTCACAATAGCAGAATGACGCTTGCATATCTTGGTTGCGTAATTTCGATACCTTCTGGGTCATTTTTCCGCTGAAAATTATACGTAGAGACGATTTCTCTTCAAAATTATCACAATAGTACAACTAATATTTCAAATTAGATGGTCAACGGCCGGGCAGCAAAAAGGTAGTAACAGGGAAAGAAGTAACAGCTGTGGTCACCCCCTATTTCATTCCGCTTACTGTGTACTTCGTAGGTAGTAAACAGGTAGCAAATAGTAACGGTTTCAGCTAGTAATTTTTAGTAACGTAGGTATTAAACAGGTAGCAAAAGGTTAGTAACCATCCAAAAAGGGTAGTAAGCGCTTCAGTTAGTACCTTTTACTAACTTTTTCAAAGAGTGTAGTGTGTACCCCGGGGACTCGTACTAGTCCTCTGGTGAATAATGTTTACCAATGTCCGAAAACAATCCGGCCAGCTCCACTTCACGAACAGTGTCAAACTGCGAAGCTTAAAGCCGTCCTTGTTCAGGCTACATCGTACTTCTGCCTTTTTCAAGTCGGCCTCTCTTGCCCGAACATTGCGGTTGGCTCGGCGACGAACAAGCCCGCTCTTGTGTCAACTCTCGGAGACGCTCAGGTCTAGCGCCTTCTTGATCGGGAGAATTGGAATGTTCGCTATCTTGCAAGCGCAAACTCGTCAGCACGCACACAATAGTTTACGCTCCACTGCTGGTAGCGGCAAAACAAGAGTAGGTGGATATACGGGACCCCATTGGCGTCGGCTGCTGCCATGGACTCGCCAGACCAAGGCGTCTTCTCGCCGCCACCATCTCGACGCATTTTGCGAAGAGTGACCCCTCGAAATCTTCCCTTTTCGCCTGTCGCAGCGCACGCCGCCTTCCCCTTCACATCGAGGCCACGTGATCAGCGCTACGACAATGCGGGAAACGAAAACCTCGGCTAAGAACAGCGTCGCTGTTACAAAGCCAAAACGAATTTAAGCACGCTATAGCGCGTTCCGCTCCCATCTAAACGCGGCCTCGAGCTCACATGCAGAACGTCTCATCGACTGGAGGCGCGCTGGTTATACTGGCAGATAGAGTTACTGTACATGTTACTATGCTATACCTAAAGGTAGCATATACAGTAACTCCTACAGAAACGGGGTTTCTTGATTCACATGCGCATGTCTGACGAAGAGAGACCGCATCTAAGGGGCGAAAGTTTCGACCTACACCGGAAGACAGGCTTCGTCGAATCGCGAGAGTGCGCGAATTTCGTGTGCGCGTCCGAACCGGCCGGCGAGACCACGGGTTTGAAAAGCGAAGACAAATGCACTTTACGCCCACACGGTGTGTATACCCCTGCCTCTGCCGCTGCTGGGACCGCACTATACGCCAGATACTGTGCCAAGGGCCTTGCGCAAGCCCGAACCCTATCGCCTCTGTGGCCCGCGCCGGTGGAACGCTTATTCTTAGCCAAGCAGAGGGCGTGCGGTGTGCACGACTACGGAGCAGTGTGGGCCAGCGTGGTTGCTTTGTTTCCAGAATACATATACCTTTTTTTTCTAAGCTGCCAAACACGCGGTGCCTTTTGTGACCCGGCCACTACGAAGACAAAAGCGGCCAAGCTGCGCCGCGAGAGCAAGATTAACCGATTCCGGAGCACGGCGTTGCGGGTTGGACACGGGCTTCCTGGTGGCAAATGCGCGCGCACGAGCAGCCCCTTTTTTCCGCCGGACAGCACGACGGAGAGAACCAGAGCGGCGAAAACGCGCCGAGCCTGTCGAAACGCGGAGACACAACACACGCGCCGCCTCTTCCGACAGATCAGGCCTGAAAGTCTTTCGCAAATACAAGCACTGCACGCGGGTGCCTTTATATTTCCCCCTCGTAGGAGCGAGGACCGCTTGCTTTTTTTTTTTTTTTTTCGCTCCGCCGGTTCGCCGCTCGTCACCACGCGCAGCTCGCATGTACATGTCTCTCGCGCGGATTCGAGGACGCGTGAACTCATACGATTTCAACGTCGGCAGAGTCGCGCGACCGGCGCTATAGTCGCCGCAGTGCGAACCAGCCTCAAGTTAGACGGACTGCTCAAACAAACAAAAATGGTAAAATAATTAATACCGGGTGTAATTATAGTGCTCCCAAAGAAGTTTTCACCCGTGTTTCTTTACGATGGACCCAACTCCGTGTCCCTGTCTTTCTGTCCACGTCTAAGCAGTGCACTCTCGTTTCAAAAACAGTCGTGTATCCCCAACTCGCCCAATCAACCATATATCTATGTACAAGAGCGTTTCTGCAATTTGCCAGTCGAAACGCAGCCGCAGCGAGGGTGCGAAGCTGCAACCTCGAAGTCAGCCCCAAGGCGTCGTCAACCTAAGCTATCAATGCACGATTATTAAGTGAACGTTCATGAATACAATCCTCTCATTTTCGTTGCTTTCCGTCGTTCGCGGGCACTTTATAGAAACGTACGAACAAGCGCGAGTCCTCAAAGGCCGTGGAACATTTAGAGACATTCGATGACGCCGTAGCATCGCAATGTGAGCGTTTTGTTCTCGGACGCACGGCATTGAACTTTCAACGCAGCAGGGCCTCGACGCGACCGAATGACCGTCGGCGTTCCCGCCTACACCGCCTGCCTGCAGCGGCCTATAGCTGCCTGCGACAAACATGATGGACGAATCTGTCGGTGTGTATCATATCAGCGGCTTAAATTGAGCTTAGTGAAAACAGCGTGGTCCTGCATTCAGTATCGCAAGTTTCACGCACGTTCGCTTTATTTTTTTGCTCTATACACTTTACATAGTAACCATCCTGTTTCCTCGTTCAAGCACCCCTCGCCAAAGTCATCCGACTCTCCCTCTCTGTATCACTTATCCATGGAACGCATCGCACGCCTGGTTCATATCACAACCGCTGTATACATGTTTTGTTCTCTTTACCCACCCTGTCGGTAATAATTTTAATCCAGTAACATTGCACTGGCATTCCTAGAAGTCTCCGAAGGATTCCGGATGTGCAGACGAAACGGTGGCCAGCTCTTTAACATAATAACAACTATCGCCTTTTGTCAGAACATTTCAATTCTTTTTTTCTACTATATATCTCAGGGCCATAAGCTTGCAACGACCTTTTGAACTCACGCTTTAGTTTTACATGTACTGATAATTTCCTTATAGTTTTTCTACAACTGTCTATTTGCGGCTACGTGGCAGTCTTTAGTCCTTCAATACGGAATTACTATGTTGCCTTCATTACGTACGCCATCGCATTGCTTGCTTTTGAGTGCGTA
>NW_023608515.1:0-29068 GCF_013339725.1 Rhipicephalus microplus | reverse complement strand
TATCGCATCTGCAGTAAGGTAAAGTCGATCCAGTCGGGCATTACTTGTGCCTTGAAAGTGGGTATACTTCACATCTCTGGAGCTATGCAAACACTCCGCTACATCTACTAATTCGTGTTCAATAATCACCTGTGCCAGGACATTCCTGCTTCTATCTTTAACGTTCCGCCTGCTTGATCTATCAATTTCATTCAAGACACAGTTGAAATCACCCACCAATAAGAGTTTCCTACCGGTACACATATGTTGTCGTAAATTGAAAAAAAAACGATCTTTCCTTGCCAATAGTTGGAGCATAAACACATATAATGCGCCTTTCAGTGTCACAATAAACAATATCACACCATACTACTCGGCCTGAAGAGCAAGAAAAGACATTTTCTATGACTAATCCTGGCAGTTTTCTAACAAAAAGAACACATCCCCCTGATGTGCCTATGGCCTGGCTCACAGTGGCAAAATACCATGATGTACACTTGAGCACCATGCTCCTTGTCTCCTCCTCACCTTCTACTTTCGTCTCCTGCACTGCAAGCACATCCAGACTTTCTTCCTATAACAACCAGTAGACTTGGCTTTGCTTCTTTTTTGAAGCCAAGCCTCTAACATTCAGCGTAGCGAAGCTAAATGATACTTGAGGCGCCATTACAACCATGTGGAGGAGTTAGGCCCGGAGCATGGCGCTTACCTTGCACGTCTAGCGCTACGCTAGACGCCTCCGGGACCGGCCGACCACCCGGTTTCACTGCACAGTAGAATTGAATTGTTCGTTGCTTTCTTGTCCATGGTGCCACCAGCTCTTGCTCTCATGCTGGTGCGTCTGCCAGTCGGCGTCTTTGCCGGTGGTGCTTCCGCGCTACTTGCACTGTTCTTGTCTCCCGTCTTCACAGGTTCTTCCAATGGTCTTTTAATGGCTGGAACGGCACCGCTGGGCCAAGAGACGCAGCGGTCGTTGCATTTGTTTCCGTCTATATTCATGTCGAAACCAACGCAACAGGAGGCACCATCGACTACTTGGCCCTGTTCCGACGCATGGGCAGACGCTCCGGCTACTTCACAGCCTGCGTCTGTCACTGCATTGTCAGCCGTCTCGGTCGATACAGCTGCAGAATCTGGTCGAGTGTCCACAGTTGCTGGTGTAGATTTGTCTACTGATGTTTCAGAGGTGCTGTTCAAATTTTCTGCGACTTGATCTCCGCAACCTTCAGCCGCGTCCTCTGCTTCTGTCACGTCCATAATGTGTTCTGACGCATCTTCGGCCTCCGCTGACGCGGTCACTGCGGCGTACGAACGGACGCATTCCGCGTCGCCGTGCCCGAAACGCCGGCATCGAGAGCACCGTGGCCCCTTACACTCGCGACGCACATGTCCTGTTCCGCTGCAACGCAGGCATCGCATAGGCCGACCTGGGGCTACCACTAAGGCTAATTCACCGGCTACTCGTATTTGATGAGGCAGATCCTCGACTTTCATTCCGCTTTTCAGCTTATTGAAAACAGTGCGGGTCGTCGAATTCTTCTCATTTACTCCTTCCACACGCAAGCGTTCCCGGGTCACTTCTCTAACTTTCCCGATTGCTGCCAACGCCGTGCGGACATCTTCGTCCGAAACGCCGTGTAGCAGCCAGTGAAGCCGCAGCTTCACCTTCTGCTCCTGAGGGTCGATAACGAGGCAGCGGCGTCCCTTGACCTGGAGTTCTTTCAGTTCAGTCAACCTCTTTGTCGCCTCCTGGCTGTTAAAGGTGACGGCCCACACATGGTTGAACTGCTAGGCGCCCAATGCAATTACGTCGGGAAGCAGTCGTTCCTTGTCCAGGGCGTCTCGGAAATCTTTGACCTTGAAAGGCCTCACTCGAATATCACCTTGCAAAAACACTGTCTTCGCAACAATACGTCCTGTTGGCAAATTCGGCAAGATGATCTCAAAATCCCTGTCACTTTCGTCTGTAATCCTGTTTCCGCGGCCACCAAGGACCGCCTTTGCCGCTCCGCGGGAGCCCATGATTCCTGCGTTCGACGCGTGCGAGTGCCGGCGAAAGAATGCAGAGCTACCCCAGGTCTCGGAACTACTTTAAAAAAACTCTCCTTTTCGTGAAACGTCAATAGTGGTTGCAGTGCTGTCTACCCAATTTTATAAATAATTAATATATACTCCTTTCATACAGCTGTTATGTCGCGTTAACATCAATTGTGGTGAGGTGCCCTGCGCTGAAATTGTTTTATGTAGCAATGTCAAGGGTGAGCATCTTCGCGAGCATGTCATATGCTTGCGCATCAGCTCTTCATTTCAGCATCTGGTGTTGCTAAAGCACATTTCCAGCTGACATCGTTGTGCAAGTGGAACACTGGTTACACAAACATCCACAACTCTTCAACAAACATGTGCTCTTCGACATATGTCTCTGCGTGTAACATTTGTACATATATTTATCGTCATTTCATGACGTGTCGCTCAATAAAAAAATTGCAACACGGTCACCTTCCCGTCCAGGGGCTGCGCATAAAGTTTATTCCCAGGTACGTGGGATCTGCCGAATTTTTCATGGGCACTTTCCAGTACTAACTATGATTGCATACCTACTGACTCAGTTTTTAAGAGAACCTGCGATCAAGAATGAAAAGCTGTTAACATAGCTGTCATGAACTCGTGTGACAGACATCAGGTATTTGTCAACAAGAATAAAATTCTTACAATACTTTTGCATGTTAACTTCTGAAACCTGTGATTGGTCAACGGAAAAAGTGTCAATATGAAGACCACGTCGATGGAAAAAATGCCATGACGGCGTCGAGTAGGGAACGTGCACGGTAACTTTATTATTGACAGAGGAGGAAACGGCAGAATGCGCAGAGTCATGAACCCTAATATTCAGAACAAACTATGATTGCATCTCCACCTGTCGAAATACCAGGGTTAGTGACTGTTTAAGCAGCACGAACAACTGGGACAATGATGCACAAGAAGCGCTTACTCTCAACGAAAACAGGTTTGGGCTATTTTGTCCGTATTAAATTCCTACCAAATAGCCAATTGCCAACCATGCTTTCAGGACAAACACTTCGCCATATTTCGCCAGTAAAGTATACCTCTTTTATCTATCTATCTTTCTATCTATCTATCTATCTGTCTATCTATCTATCTATCTACCTATCTATATATCTATATCTATATATATATATATATATATATATATATATATATATATATATATATATATATATATATATATATATATATATATATATATATATTGTAGCGAAGCCCCCGAACTCTGAAATGGGTCGAACACTTGAGTACCTCCTAGTGGTGCTACCCAACAAGGATGCCGCTCGCGCTGAGAGTCCGTGCTTGGCCGTGACTGTCGCCATGGCGTATGATCGCTGGTTGCCGGCTAATAAACACCTTACCAAATTGGTGGAGAGTGCTGCGTTCCCTTTCAATGCCCTTGAAGCTTTGATCACGCATAGTGTAAAACAGGAGACCCTCATTGCTCACTTACAACAGAAACAAATATTTTAGACATTCGTTTTCATTCTCAAAAAGCTGATTCACTCTGTGGCACTACCGACTACTTGGTTCTAGTTCTAACAAGTCGCGCTTTTTGAAAACATGCAAACCATTATCCCAACATCAACATTTCCTCAAAACTTTCCGCTACAAATATCACTGTCAATAGCGATCGCTAACAACAGACACGACGGTAGGTGAACAGCTGCCATAACCGAACCACTACATACACAATGTGCCGATGGTGCTCGACTGCTGACTTCAAAGTGGCGGGGTCGAATGGCGGCGATGGCGGTCGCATTTAGATGAAGGCAAAACTTAAGAGTGCAGTGTACTCTGATATGAGTGAAGTCTGAGGAGCATCAAAGAGTGGAAATTTTGAAAGCCCTTCATAGCCGTGTCTCCATTAGCTTATTGTGGCTTTGGGACACATTTCCCCAACAGTTGAGCAGGTTTCGCAAATGTGTAAAAATTTTTACCAACGTGGCTCACGCAATTCCAGGGTCAGTGGATAGACATGGTTGGGAAATTACGATGGTGCGCATAGACAGAGGGTGACTACATTGATATATAAATGTTCCTTTTCTGAATAAACCCTTCTGTTTTAGTAGCGCTGGTTTTGTACCCTTTTTGTCTTTGTCCCTGTGCCAGTGTGCGCTAAAAATAAGTTACGATGCACTCATACCACCTAGCTCGCCTTTAAATATTGCTTCAACCAGAAGAGTAAATATAAATCAGCAATTTTTCCCTAAACATTTCAAACCAATCAGTGAGTCAACAAAATGACGAACGAAAACACACTCAAACACGCACTTTAGCGTTCAGCTTCTCACGAATATATGCTCGGAGATATACGAAAGACATTCGGGGTAATGCGGAACGTGACATCTGCAAATTTTGTGAACCTCTCTAGCGTCTCGAGGCTTAAATCGCTAGTTTTATTTGACTTCACTGGTGTTTGGAGTGGAAGACGAGTTTTGCCTGCAAAAAGATACTTAATGCCATGGTTATAGCGTCTGTTTTAAGTGAAATCCTCTGGTCTTTTCTTAGCAAGATTGGGACAACATGACATTTGCTGAAGATATATAATTATATGAAAAGCTTTTGAAAATTTCACAAAGGCGTACTCTTTCTGTATCGGTATAGCAGACACCTCTACATGCGACTCCTGCGGAGCTGAAGAAACCACCGAACACGTCCCGTGCACCTGCGCATGCTACGACACGCAGCGATGCCAGCTCCGGATGGTTTTGAACCAACTTGGCTACAGGCTATTCTCTGTGCAGCAGTTTCTGGGACCTTGGGCGTGTGCCTAAATTGCACAGAAAGTGACTAAAGCGCTACTACATTATAAAGACAACAAACCTGAGTGACCACCTGTATACTGCGTGTGCTACCCCGTGTGTGCTCGTGATTGTGTGTACCTTTCTTCTCTCTCTCCTATCTTCTTTCTCCCCTTAAGCCCTTCACAGCGCAGGGTAGCAAATCATACGTGCGTTTGGGTAACCTTCCTGCCTTTCGTTGCATCTTTATCTCTCTCTCTCTCTTTCAAAAATTTAGAAGAGAACTATGGGCCTGAACTCCAAGAAAATAATTAGTAAGGACACAATGTAGTCAGCTTCTGTAATGTACAAGAACAACTAAATATTACGCGGTAAATAGTGCTATCCACTACTTCTGAGACCAATAGTAAAAATGAATTTATTTACAAAAACGTGAACTTGGCAATGAAACATTTCGTAAAATATTAAAACAAAGCGGCTGAACCGTATTATTTCACAGTGTATGTCTGTTTACATAAGAATTTGAAACGTATAAAAATATAGCAGAGCATTTTCTTTTTGCAAAGTACGTCACATTACACCTCCTTCTCCCCCATCTTTTGTACGTGTGCAGGACTCCACCTAGTCTACGACTCCTACCACAACTTGCGCCGTGCTGGTGGCGTTGAAGTACAGGGCACAAAAGTGAACACAATGCAGCGCCGGTGTGTAGCCCACATCCCAATCATAGAAGAACACCACTTTGTCCCGTATATGGATGATGAAATAGACCGTCGTTGTCTACAAGACCTTTTACGGGAATATGCTGCCATATGCAACTGTATCAGCCGAGGCTTGCAGAAGTTCAGCGTAGAAAAAACGAGCCATTTTTCGAGGCCACCTTGAACAGTTCTGTGGAAGTGACAGAAAAACTCCTCACCCACTATGTCGAGAACATAGAGCAGAATCAAAGCCTACTACAGTTCCTGATAGCAATGCAGAAAGAGGCATTTGATCCTGCGACACTGGCATCAACACTGCAATCGGATTGCTGTCCAACGCCAATTCCCTCGAACAAGATATCCTGAGCACTGCACTCCTAGAGGAAGACTCCCTACGAGATGTCCTTGATGTAGTTGTTGAAAACACAAGCTCCATTAGGCTATCTGTGCTCGAGATCGCGAGTGACAAGAGTGTAGCAGCCATGGGTCCTCGGGTATCTGCTCTGCTCTCCATGTACATGTGCGCCTCAACACAGAGTACGCAGTGTCAAGAGTGAACTCAGTCAGCGTCGTGTCGCAAAAAGTGCCCGAAAACAAGCCGGTGGTTTCAGGGGGTCGTCATTCGGCCTCGGAAGAAAAACAACTCGGGACTGATTTAGTGGTACATTCTGCGGCATGTTGAATTCTTCTGGTGATCTGAATGATTTGGCAGGAACGATGACCTCGCATTGCAAGGAACACGGCTTCGTTCTCCTATCTCATCGGACCACCCTAACTGCAGCTGAGGTCCTGTTTTCTCAAATGAGTGGGGTCCCTTTTCAAGTTTACACTGAGGAAGCAATGACTGCACCGTTCAGTGGTCGTGAATTTGGGATGGTTGCCCTGAAGTCGAACAACCTCTCAACACTACTACTGTTCAGGAAAGTTACCATAGCTGTCGATGTCACCAAGCAGGCAGTTATCAGTGTACAAAATGAGCAGTTTCGATGGGTTGAGTCTTCGAAGCAAAAAGCAGCAGAACATGACACGAAGCGCACATGAGATAATATATGGCTACTCGCTGAAGACGCCTGTACAAGTGGCATCCTTGGTTTAACCAACTGCCTTCAGAAGGAGAACGTTGGTGGTCGCATTCGGTGCGAATTTATCTCAGCGGGTTGCTTTGTTTCTTTTACGGAGATGTGCAGGATGTGAAGGCTGTGAAGTCTGTGAAGATGTGCAGGCTGCGATATGAATTCGTTTCTGAAATTTATTATTCGACCAGCTCTTATGTAGAGAGTTCCACATACCATCTGACAGGCTATCTTTAGATATCAAATGACATATATAAAAGAGTTCACCGTAGCAATGCATCATAGAATACTTTTAGGTAGCGATCACTGCAAGGAAAACCAAAATTCGTCTTTATAGACTACATAAAGAGAAGGCTGCCTTCAAAAAAAATCGTTGCGACGCAGAAAGAGCTTCTGGGGCTGCTGTTTCACTTTGTCGATGCTTGAAAGTGTGTTTTTATTTCGACATATGCACTTTCGCGCTGCAGTTGAAGGAAAGCACTGCTTTTTACTTGGTCAACAGTTAAGACCAGAGTGACTTCAGCTGGATCCTTGACGGTAATGCAAGATTTAACCCCTGTACCAAGTGCGCGCTTGAATGGGGCATTACGCCAAGGTGTACGCACAGTGCATCGCTGGATATCAGATACTTAGAGTGATGACTCCTTAAGGCTCATATATATTGCAATACCATGTGTTTAGCGCAACCTAAATTTATCTTCCTTGTGATCGAGCCTTGTAGTTTAGTAACCTATCTTACGTTTCCATGGTAGCGAGGAATAATTATGTGATAATACCTACGCTACAGGTGTACTACTGTAGAACGAATGTTTCGGCGCATCTTTGGTCTAAGATTAGTTCAGTTACACACCACGCAGTAGTCCGGCTTTTGACAACTTTTAACTGTTATTCGTTACTCATCAGCGGTTAGGCTTGCACATAAGTAATTGGTTCATTATTTGCAACATGATAGCAAAGCTGACGCACTTCCAAATGGGGTGTATACTCACGAGTAGAGTTGTACTTAAAAACATAAGGTTGAACACGCATCGCCACATATTTTCACTGCGTGCTAGCTGACAATGCGCATTGTTCATCACGGCATTTTCAGTTAAAGAACAGAAAGGGTACTGATATCTCTTATGTCCTGACTTCTAAATTGTATTTCACACAGCGGTGTATTTGACGCCAATTCGAAAAGTTTCAACAGCGTAGCCAACTTCAGCCTCACCAGCTTAGAATAAAGACATAGTAGAAAAAGACCTGGTCATGAACGTCCACCAGGATGGCCATTGGGGATCCTACCGGCACCGCACCGTCAGTGAGTGTCCAACTTTGTATCTTCATCTGTTTCTATTTGTTACGCCGTGTTTGGCACTCTGATTATCGAAATGCGTTCTCATATTCTCCTTAGGACTTACTAAAACATTCGCGTTTCACTTCTAAAGAAAGAGTTATATGCCTACGCTGAAATCGTGCGCTGTTTTTTTATAATAGCTACAAGTTACTGCCCCACATGAGCACAACGAGTGCGTGTAAGCCCCACCAAACCCTCAAAATTGTTATCTGCCACCACAAACTCAGGAATCCAATGCTTCGAATTGTGCTCTAAAATTTTCACAAACAAAATACCCATACAACTATTGTCACTCGCGTTGGTGGGATAACTTAACAACATTAGTAGCCAAGTAATGACTGGCGGCTTCAAGGTCAATAGAAAACTAAATCCGGATTTTTCCTTTGAAAAACTGTGAAATAACATTGCTTTTTTTCAGCTTGAACATTAGTGTGCAATCTAAGGGACTATAGTCAATGAGTGTAGAGAAAGAGCAGTAAAGTTGGCATTACTAGCATCATATTCGTCATTTGTTGCGACAGGTAGCACTTAGACGTCCCCAACGCCTTTGCTCCACGCTATCTGAACGAATTCATGAAGTATGAAACTAATTGCTAATTTGATCAGCATCCCTTATGGGGCATATGGAAGAACGCTTGCCCGAATTCAGTCAGTCACGGCAGTGTACAAACAAGTAGATAGAAAGCGAAGCTACCAACTGAGGGCTTATAACAGATATATGCGCCAGAGCCAGTAGAGTTATTTGTCCTTCGATAGAAACTGACCACAATTTGCGTCAACACAGAAATTTGATGTGTAAAAGTAGATATTACTACACAGAAAAATTAGGTTCATTTTGGCCCATTTTACAACGAAGATACCTTGCTTTCCTTTCATGCAATTTTGTTGTGACTAGGCATTTATTTTGTACAGGTCGAGCATGTCCAAAACAAGCATTACAAAAAAGTGTCCACTTCTACTACGTTTGCACATAATACTGTGTTTGTACCATACATTGTTATGATTGTTTACATACATGTCAACGCCACAAACCTATCATTATACACACTCGTAATTATTCCATTTTCAGACGCCAAAGGTAAGACAAAAACGCAGTTCGCGTACGTAGAAGTCAAGACTCGCGGAGATTTTTCGAGTCTGCAGTGGTACGAGTCGCCAACGGCCTATCTCTCACCTTGTGATAAAATTGGCCGAGAGGGCCTCTACGTAGACGTTTATTACAGTGCTATCAACTTCCGGGATATTATGCTTGCTAATGTAAAAGTGAACTTTGACACTGCACGTGGCGAGTATAGTTTTCTTTAGCTTGCCCGAGCTCTTCACATTTCAACGGAGATAACTCACTGCGAACCGTGCCCTCGCAAGGACACGGTTCGCTTATATAGGACTGTGCGCATAACCACGAAACATTTATGTTTCAAGATGGAAGCCTTAAATCCTTCATCAAAAGCTAAAATTGACTGTCGGCGTCGGCGGCATCAACGAGAGTCAAGCGAAAAGCAATGACCATGATATGACGTCACCATAGGAAGTCATCGTGACTTCATCAGATGACATTGTCACTTAAGTACTGCATTCGTGATTGGCGAGCTGATGGTGTAGACTGTGGTAGACCAATGAAATGAAAGACTGTTATCCTTTCACTGGCCTACCAGCCAGAAGCCAGGAACCCTTCTTTTTTGGCGGTTGCCTCTGTCTTAAGGATAGCCTGGTATTATAACTTCGACTCTAAGCCGAGCAGTTCTGTCTCATGATGGTCCCACAAAAAAAGTTAGACAAACCACATATACTTCAAATATAAGACGGCTTCACACAACAAATTCTGTGTCCCTGTATCTGGTCACTAATGGAAGGCCAGTGAAGCGAACATATGTGTGCTTTTCGAAATTAAAAGGGAAATATTATAGGTCTTGACCTCTGCGGGCCTCTTCTCGTCAAACCTACTGGGAAGCGGTAAATAGTGACCACCGTATACCACTGGTGTGCTACGCCGAGACAACCATTATTAGTACTGGGACAGCTGCGAAAGTTGCTGACTTCATTCTTCACGTCAAATTTCTGCATTATGGGTCTCCTGATGTACTGCTTAGTGACCATGGAAGGATGCTCCTGTCACAAATGTTAAATGCATTACTGCGCTAATTCATCGAGGTGGTCTTTAGTATGTCTTTTGTACTTAAAGTTTAAGCAGCCATACATTGAAAGTTGGTTCTGAACATGTCTGACAGAACTGCACAGGTCACACCAGAGCGGTATTGATAAAATCGCGCCAGATTATTGAGGTCGCACCAGGGATCCTTATCTACGCCAAGCTGTCACCTGTGTTCGGCTTCACTTGTCCCCTGGTCATTTGTGGCAGTATAATCTTTTAGCAAGTTACGTAGATACAGTATGCAAAAGTGCTATTGTATCGTGGTACCGCTTCGCCTTTCCAAGTCGTCTACCATTTGCCAGTGAATCCAAATTCTTGATGGGAGCAGACAGGTGGAAACAAGGTATACGGATAAACGTAAGATGATCAGTGGAAGTGCGTCAGGCTGGATGGCCGACATTTCAATAAGAGGACCTATCTTTTTTAAAGATGCCGTGTCATCCTTGGCGTGTTAGTTTTAAAGGGCTTAGTGGTGACTTGATCTCATGGTGATGGCGCGTCTCCTTATTGATTATCGCCGTCTGAAAAGCAAATACTATAAAGCATGCAGGAGAGTTCAGTCTTCTGCATTATAGTATTCCGCCTAAGAGACTTCCGAAAAAGTTTCCGAAAAAGTTTATGAAGAATCTTCTTCATAACTTCGATGCATGGGCTTAGTGCACGTAGTTGGACTTCTCTATTTCTTCACATATTAGTGTTGAAATTACAATTAGACTCCTTGTATAGTTTTTGCTTATTGTTTGTTCAAGCTTCTTAGAATGAAAATATTTGCAGATTTGTTCTTTGCCTCCCATGTGTATGATTTGCTAATCAAAAACAAAAGCATTAATATGACATTCCGCATAAGTCTGTTACGCGTTCTATTTTGTCTAAACAGTGAAATATATATGCACCATGTGTGCTTTCAAGCAAAATAGCTAGGCTCATGTTATTGTTAAATAGCTAGGCTCAGTATTCAGGCCACGACAGGAACGGACGACGTGTCATGGGAGGTGTCAAAGGCCAGTCCATAGCGAGTTTCGTCGTTGCTGATAAGGATATGATGTGGGAAATTCCTGGGGCCTGGACCAAGGAAGAGGCTGCTATTGTGCCCGTGGCATACTCGACTGCCTATTACGCACTAATTTTACGAGGAGCTATGAAGCCGGCAGAGTCGGTCCTCATACACAGTATTAGTGAAGGCGTCGGACAGGCTGCAATCGCAATTGCTCTTTCCATGGGCTGCACAGTATTCACCACTGTAGGTGAGTGGAATGTGCGAAATTCAGTAAGATTTGCATCAATTCTGTCAAATGTGCAGCTTTTTTTTAAAGAATAGATTCTCCCTAATCGACAAGGGGTAGATGCTCTATTCTTTATCGAGATACAGCCTTTCTGAGCAGTGCTTAAGATTATGCTACGTGAATTGCGGCCTCGGGTGGTTTAAAAAAGTGCAGTAAAGGTAGCAGTTTATACGTTTTGTGGTCTGTTTGTCTTATAAGAGCACTAAAGTACTACCGTGTTTCGAGAGTTTTTTTGAATTCTTTTATGAATATGAATTGTACATGATAGAGGTTTTCCAAAAAATTACTGTACCTTGCATTGGAGGCACAATGCTGAAAAAAAACACTGATGATGATAACATAACAAATCCTGGGTGTTTCTGCATCGGTAATTATTAAAATTTTCTGTGTCCTTATTTTTCCATCTATACATGGGCTTCCGTGTATAGAATTGTTTGTTGCTCTCTATCTATTCATTTCTCTTCCAAGCTTGCTTTCTTAGTACTTCTTGCTTCTTTTCTTTTTATTTTTTTTCATTCGTTGGTCTGCCTTTCGTGCTTCTCATTTCCCTAATTTGGTCAATGCTGCACTTTTCATTTCCTTGCTCCTCACCGTCAGTTATCTTTCCCACTTTCTTGCTATACTGTATTGTCGAACGCTATGAGATGTTCGGCTAGCGTATGAGAATAGGCGAGTTATTAAGACAATAGCCGAGTGATTGAAAGGCTTGCCTTCAGATCATGGGTACGTGGGTTTGGGTCCCGTTTCGTGAAGACACTTTGGCCCCTTGAAAATAAATCGTGCTTTCTTTTGCTCGCTGTACCTGTCTCAGCCATCAGAGTTATAGCATATTTATACACCTAGTATACACCATGTATACACCAGTGTATACAACTAGTATACACCATGAACTCGAGGTGGTTAAAGGTGGGAAGTAGACACGAAGCGCAAGCCGTAAGAAACTCTGTGTGTGCCTCTTCTCGTTCAGTCCTTGGAATGTCCGCTGGAAGGCGGTGCTTCTATATAAGGTATATATGATGAAAAGATGCGAGGTGGTGGTACTTGGAGTGTTGAATAGGTGGACGAACGGACACACAGACAGATGCATGGACGGACACAGGAGCGGATGCATGGAGGAACGCAGGGACGGATGCACAGATGGACGTGCCGACGCACGAACAGACGCATGCACGGACGGGCGGATGGACGCAGGGGCGGCCACAGAGACGCACGCATGGACGGAAGGAAGCAAGAACGAATGGACGGATGGATCCTTCGACCCACTCTCCATCATTCACTCCGTGGATATGCTGCCAATTTTTCATGTTTTTTTTCATGTGAAGCGTCTGAAATCTTTCTTATAGGGCTGTCAAAAACCAGCATGAATACCTGATTTCGAACGGTTATGGCACAAGCGAAGAACTTTTTTAATCAGTATCTCTGGAATAGTGAAGGCGTCATCCTTGCATTGAAGATTTTCATAGCTTTCCCATAATCTTTTTCAAGTTTACGGTTTCATGCGGGACCTCGATTGCTAATCGAGACAAAACATCGGCGTCGGTATAATAGCCACCTGCACGATGGAAGACATCACAGTTGTACTGCTGAAGTTCGTTGACCGATCGGGCCAATTTCTCACTAGGCTCTGACGTATCCAAAAGGTGCATTAGTGCTTGAATGTGTGTGTTCAATGCAAACTTTCTTCCGTCATTTTAGGATCGGAAGTAGCGGACCGCCATTAAACGACAAAAGCATCCTCTCAGTTGTTGACTAATTCGGCTGAATTCGGTTCAAAGTGTAGGAGTAATATCTTATTACCCTCAGCTGCTGAGATGGAAGTGAACGGACATCTCTATGGTACAGAACAGCCCCTGTACCACAATTTGAAGCGTCTGTGTTCATCTCAAAAGGTAAGCTGTAGTTTGGTAAGTTAAGCACAGAGTTCGATGAAATGAGCTGTAAAATTTCCTGGTAAGTCCTTTAACTTTCCTTGGTTTAAACAAAGGGGACTTCTTTTTCTTTGTGAGCTCCGTAAAGCACTTCATCATCCTCAATAAATCGTTTATAAAACCCATCATGTGGCCTACGAGTACTAGAAAAACTCATCTTGCTAGGAAGCGCAGCCACTATTACAAAGAACACAGAACACAAGTGTGTTCTTTCTAATAGTGGCTGTGCTTCATAGCAAGATGGATCCTTACCAACTGGCCCGATACAATTGTTTATAGAAAAACTCAAAGTGAGTTAATGTCATGCGTCTTCGTAAGTTTCGTGATCCTATGGACGAATTCCTGTTACTAGTCACGGTAGCTACGTCAAACACTCTTCCAAGAAGAATGACTTTTGACCTGAAGAAGCCACTCGTCTTTTCATTTATCTTCAAGTCCGCGTCACTAAAGGCTTGTAGCACTTTTTAAAGGTGTTCATAAAACTCTTCTACTGACCGGGAGTACACGAGAATTTCATCAATATAAACGTTACAGAAGATTCCAAAGTATGGAGTCAAAACACTGTTCATCATCTTCTGAAGCCAGTCTGCGAATTTTTCCAGTCAAATGGAAGTTTGTTGTTCGCATACACGCCAAATAGCATAATGAACGCGGAGAACCTCTTCGTTTCCTCTTGCAGAGGCACTTGCCAGAATCCTCTGCAAAAGTCCAGATGAGAGAAAGTTTGCAGCCCCCACTTTCATTAATAATTACGTCAATATGCGGCATTGGGAAAAATAGTTCAGTTTGTTTATCTGTCTGTAATCGGTGCCGACACTAAATGTTTCGTCTTCTTTATATAGGTGTGATGGTTATAGGCAAAGCAAAAGAAGACGTAGGAGGCCGTATGACGCCGGCTTCAAGCATTTTCTGTAGCTCTCCCTTCAGCCAAAGCTTCTTCTTTCTCGACATTTTATAGGCCTTCCGCTTCACCACTGTTGTATCTCGCAGCTCGAATGGAACTTCGAACTTTGAGGTCACTTTTGGGTATCCGCCTATGAAAATAAGTTCAAGACACGTACGAACAACATCTTCTGTGGCATCAGCTTACAGAGATGATTGCCGAAGGCTGTCAAGGTGGCCAGCTGATGGTCATCTTGCGTGATAACTTGCCCACTCCAATAGAGATTCAAACGTAGTTTTTGCATAACTGGGTGGGGCAGAAGAAGCTCATATTTCACCCCGTGAAGGACCAGTGATTTTACCATGGGGCTCTTGCCTTGACGTGTAATGAGGATGTCGACCCATCCATCATGCACTTGTTTCTTTCCATCATTCCCATGAACGATGATGGGACAATCGTTCCTTGATTCAACTTGGGATTGACGCTTTTGTTAACTGAAGTAATAGATGCTCCGCTGTCAACGAGAGCTTTCAAGTCTTGTTCATTAACTTGCGTAGACACGTACACCAGCTTCAGGATAGCTCATGCAACCACAACAACAAGAGCAGGGCTTACAGCGCTTCGCGTTGCGCTGCGTTTCATTAACCACCAAAGCGCGCAACGGTGGACGATTTTCTGCGACTGCAAGGCGGCACTGCTGTCACTTCTGTCAATTCTACGCCGTGGTCCACTCGAGCAGTTAGTAGTTGAAACAGCAGAAATGCTACACCTTAAAACAGAGAAAGGGCACCACGTTATATTTCAGTGGTTGCCAAGCCATTGTAGAATTATCGGTAACGAACGCGCTGATCAAGCTGCCCATTCAGCCCACACAAAGAGAACAACCAGTCAATACCTCTCTCAAGGACAGACGCTGCTAGGAGGCTCCACATGCTTGCTCGCCAACGCTCCATGGCTCTTTGGAATAAGCCCCTCTTTACGCATGCAAGATTACGATCCCTTGATCCAAAGTTAAGCTTACAGCTTCCAACAAAAATTCGACGAGGTGACGCTACTGCTCTGTGCAGACTATGGTTGGGAGTCGCGTTTACCCGTGCGTTCGCGTTCCGCATAGGGATGGCCGACACCGCCGACTGCGCACACTGCGGAGATGAAGAAACAATTCGACATATCCTGTGTGACTGCCCAGAATACAACCTGAAAAAACGACACCTTTCTAATACACTAAACAGGTTAGATGACCAGCCGCTGTCAGAAGAAAGAATACTGCACCATCGTCACGACTCAACGTCACAGAAGAAAGCTGTGCAAGCGCTACTAGGCTTCTTGCAAACTACTGGCCTGTCGGAACGCCTCTGAGTGGACTGATTTTGTGTGTGCGTGTGTGCCGGTGTTTTTCTGTTATTTAATTTTTAACTCTCTCCTTCTCTTTCAACATCCTTTCCCCAACCCCAGTGTAGGGTAGCATACCGGATAATAGCATCCGGTTAACCTCCCTGCCTTTCTTTTTTCTCGTTTCTCTCTCTCTCTCTCTCTCTACACCAGCTTGGCGTGGTCAGTGAGAAAAATTCTTTCTTGTATTTGAGACAAGATATCGTCAGACGTTCCTTTGATTATTGCATGCTTCTTTTTCTGTCTTGTGCTGTATCTCACAGATGAATACGGTTTGCTAACCGTATCTCACCGTCCAGGAGCTGGAAGCGTTTCGGGCATGCTCACTACTTTCGCCATAGCATGTGGCTGTCGAACGAACAGCTTCATGACCTGTAGCAGCTCCTCAGGCGTTCGAGCTCTTCCAAGATGAATATGGTGCTGCATGGATTTGGTAAATCCTAATGTTATCAAACACACAAGTGATGAGTGGGTGAGAGCAGAGAGAGCAGGATCTGCTGCATGAAATAGCCTCCATTTCTAAAAAAAAATAGTTCACAACCAAAGCAGTAAAGTACTTCGAGGCTAATGCACAATACCAACTCTGAAACCTGTTTTCAGAGAAAGTTGACAGAAAATTCTGCCTCCAATCAGCTAAAGTGTGTTCAGCCTTAGCTTTTACATGCATCTCGTGCCACATCTTCGTGGCGCCTTAAAAGTACAGCGGTCTGTTCATTACTTTATCACGATTGTGTTTCCAAGAAATTCGATCGCATGCATATTCAAGAAACACAAGCCAGGCCTGGGCACTCATTTATGAGGATGCATCGTGGACATCTGGCTTAATTATTTCTCTTGGTGCCTTTGGGTGTCGCTCAATGCATGCTTGCGTTATAAGCTCCAACTGATGTTGTAGCCCCTTGCTATTTTTTTCTCGTGACTCTACTACAGCTTCAAAAATATCATTACTTCTTAAAACACTGTATCAGTGAAAGCCATATGCGCTTTCGCAATTCAACCTTCCCGTAGCCTGTCTTCACTACGCATTCCTGAAGGATGATGAGCTGCCGCTTCAAGTTCGTGATCATTCCTTTTCCGCAACGTGTCACCGAACACTCAAAACGCGCGCGAACAGGTCGTACTTTCCGCATAGACTGACCATACACCGCTCACCGTCTTTACATCATTCTCAAGGCTCTCAGCGATGTAGAAGCACATTGTCCTCTGGAAGTTCTGGCTATTCAGGATCGCAGCACAGGATCTTGTCGCCGGCTGTGCCAAGTTGGTAACGACAGCGAGAATCACAGAGCCAACACAGTCGCTATTCCTGTTTATTACAATTTTCTCTCTTCCTGCACCTCCAAGGACTGAACCCTTGTGTCTTTTTTTCCGTCATCTGCCTTGCATACTACTACACATGGTTCCGCTATGGTCTGGGTACGCCGTTCCCATTCTTGTACCGTGAAGAATTTTTTCCTTGCGTTTTTTTCTTTTTTCTTTGTATGACGGGCTTCCTTCTAATTATACCCCCTTTGTCTATTCGTACTCGCTGTTTTTCGAACTAAACCTATCCTGTACCACGCTGTAAAATAGGCGCACGTGTTTGAGGAGCGAAGCCGAGAAGCAAGGAAATTACGATGATGGAGAGAAGAAATAAAAAAACGCGTTCTGGATCCTGATGAAAATTTCTGTTCATAGCTCATGGACAAACGGCTGTCGTAGACTTTTTGATGGTTAAAAACAGAAAGAAAGATAATGGGTGAAAGAACGCATAAAGAGAAAAAGAAAGGAAACAAAAACAAAAGTGAAGCAAAGAAGGCTGGCCAGCTCAGCGCTTCTTTCACTCTGGGTACCACAGTTGCGAAGCTGCCTTAATTTTCCATTCAATGGTAGTGCAAGTTTCAGTAAGAGGACACCACTGGTGGATTTAGTATATGGTGTGGTATTTATACTATACTTTTTATCTGCTTTGCAGGGTCTCAAGACAAGAGAGACTTTCTCCGGAAGTGGTTTCCAAGGTTGCAGGACAGACACATTTCAAATACCCGAGACCTGTCGTTTGAACAACACGTTATGCGTGAAACTGAAGGCCGGGGTGAGCTCATCTTTTTTTGTAGTCAAGTGGCACAAGCAATCCGTGGTGACTGCTGCAGAAATGTAGTGCTGATAAAGGCATACGTTTGGATATTTAAGCCTAAATAATTGCCATATTCAGCATATAGACAAGGTATCCTGATCGATTACCCTGATTATGGGCGTACACAGCTTTCATACACTGCTAGCGTATTGAAGGTTTCGCGGGTGGGCAGATGGAGACAATATAGGGTAATGCTTTGTATACCTCTAGACATCGCATATTTACCCTATTCAGTGTGGTGGAACGGTATTTCGTGCTGAGACTTTCTAACACCACTTGAAGGGTGAATTAAGCTGAACATACGGGGTACCTCACCAACAAACTTGGAACAGAACAGCTGACAGTAAATAACTACATGAATAATGAATTACGAATAACAGTTTGTTGCACACAATGCTCACTTACCACTGGTATCTTGCCGTCCGCATAAAGACTCAAAACTACGTGCAGGATGAGAAAGCACCCTTGTGTGGTTTGCATGCCTGGCGAAGCCACGACCACGCCGATCGCTACAACGGAATTATTTCCGTATTTTGGTTTCGACAAACTTTCCGCTACCACATTACACAGTGTACTCTATAGTTCAAAGAACATGCGTGCATCTGTAAATTTCTGATACAATAAATCTCTGATATTGGGAAAGCAGTGGAGCTAAGCAGGCGCAAGCATATGCTTTTTGAACATGCTCCTCAAGTTTATTGAATTACTCCAGATGGTAAAAATTAATTTCCAATATCTTAATGTTGCATGCTGACTGATAATATGCCAATTTTATATAGTGAAAAGCAAGAGTTTATTGGTACGCAGCCTTACAATCTTCATCCTCTCATCGTCAAGTGCTTAATACCTGCACATTTCGGGGCAATATGCACTACGTTTTTAGTGATAACAGACTTATACTGTTCTAAACACATTTGTCGTGAGCGTTTACTAGTCTTGTCTGTGGGATAACAATTGTTTCTTTTTCTCAATATTTGTCGTTTTTTGTTTGCTTTTTTAAATGTTTTGACATCGAAACTCTTCAGGTGATTAGTTGTATTTCTTGTCTACATACTTGGAAACGCACAAATAAGCTATTTTCTAAGGAGTTGTGTGATAAATACTCTGTACATATGCATAATAAGCGATGGTTATTCCATCAGGAGCTCCTTATGGCTCTGTTTCAAAGATTGAATATTGTAAATATTGTAAATACGCCCTTATTATCACCTTATCGCTTAGCCACCTTGGTATTTCAAACTTATATCACAATGCCAACGCAACAAGATCCTTGTTTCTGCCCTAATTAAACCAGCTGCTTCAGGGGTGGTTCTGGTGCTGAAATCCTTTGGCCGTGATAATTGCTGGCCAGCGTTCGCTGCTTGGGAACGCGCGGACGCTTTTTGAAAATCGGCAAGTTCGACCTGTTCGAGGACTAAATCTTGGAAGTGTCGTTGTTTCTCCAGACGTCAGCTTCCACGGGGTGATGTTGGACAGCTTTTGAACGATGATCCAAGCTCTGTTGCGTTGAGCAACCCACCTCAGATCGCTTATTTTCGAGGGAATCGACAAGGAAGTGGTCAAACCGTTGATGCCCTACTGTTCACCCGAGAGGAGGACGAAAAAGCGTTCCGTTTTGGCGGCTGCAGTTAACCACACTGGAAAAGTTCTGAGCCAGGTGAGTCATGCTAGAAGCAGTGAGGTGTTACAATGTCTAATAATGATTTGGTCATTGGGCTACAGTACTCTCTCAGTGGAAAGACAATTGTGTCCTGAAGACACTCACCTTCATTAATAATTGTTGTTCATTCATCGATACTTTATGGGTTAACTAATACACTATGCTAATCGAACAACCTCATAATAAACTAAGAACAACTGCTGACTGTACCAATCGGCCATAAAGAATTGTGCCGACACTCCGCACGGCTTCAAGGAAGCTGCAGTTGTGAGACATCTGCGCAAGATAAAGTTTTATGTGATGTTTATATCAACCAAGACAGTAGCTGTCGTAAATATTGTAGTGCTCCTACTTAAAAGAACGAAACAGCATCATAGCTTCAGCATAGCACTGGCGTCCATCTTAGTCTGCTTTATTCCTAACTTCATCCTTCTCGTCTTCCCTGCCCTTGGCTCTCGTGCTTCTTCTTCCTCCTGTCGAAAGGCTCATACCGCTTCGTGCTTCCCCGTTTCTTTTTATTACCCCTCCTTGAGTAATATTTGAAGACATTTCAACGGACAGTTGCAATAATCTGCCAAGGCGGCTTTCCTGTATTGTTTGCTTTTCCAACCAAAACTTTCGTTTACAGACTGCTTTTCTCGCTCATTGTGTTGTAGTCGCGCGCATTCGCGTGGCATCGCTGGAATTCGGAGAGGTGACATTTTGTTGTACTCGCATGATCACGTGCCTTCGCTGCAGAATGAGTGAGAAAAGCAGCCTGTGAACGAGAGTTTTTGGTTTGAAAACAAGCCTTACAAGAAAGCCAACTTGCAGATTATTGCAAACTGCCCTTTGAAGCACATTCAACTTATCTGCGTTCACCACTAATTCTGTATTGGGTGGCTGTCTTGGTCACATAGTAAGGACCGTAAAATTTGGCACTATCATATTTTATGCCTTTCTTCACTATTACGAGGTCGGTAAATTGAATGACTGGCATGGCTGATCGCTGCTTCTTGTCGAAATTCTTTTTCATTCGTTTTCGGTATCTCAACTCCCGTGATTTTTCATGCCTCTCCTCGACCATCTTGGTGTTTGCCAAGAGTCCAAACCCGATGTATGCCTGCAAAATAGGGGTTTTTTCTGAAGAAGCGTACTGTGGACTGCACTTCAATCCACTTGCATAGGATCGAGTATGATGTTTCACGGCGGCTTCTGAAGAACATTTCCATTCAGCAGAAAAAATATCGTACATCTTGATGTAGTGTTTCACGTCCCGTGTGGCACGTTCTGCCAACCCATTCGCTGCGGGATGGTATGAAGCACAGAATTTGATCGATATATTGTGATCCCGAGCCCATCTTGCTAGCTTTTTGCTCTTGAATGCACGGCCATTATTGCATACGATTGACCGTGTAATGTTTAACAAGTCTCTTTCGATGAGAGTTATGACACTATTTGCATCTTATTTTCCTGCTCGTTCCGCGACCACCCTCGTGCATTCATCTATGGCGAGAAGAAAAGCTTGAGTTCTCTTGACTCTTTCCGGTTTCTTATTTAGTTCGGCAAAATCCGGGTGAACAACTTCGAAAGGCACGTTCGAGTGGCAGGGTAGTATAATAGCGTCCGTAGGCTGTTTATACTGGACTTTGTGTACTTGACACACATTGCCGGAGTGAACGTACTGACTGACGGCTTCTTCATGTGAGGCTATGTAAATATCTTGATCAATTTGTTGTAGGTACGCCAAATCCGTCGTGTGCTCCAGATTCTGGGCCTATCGTGGTACAAATAAAGACTATGAAACAAGTGTTGGTGGGACTTGATACCGACCTTCAGTAAAAACCAGTTGTTCGGAGCCTTCCAACAGCTTCACCTCGTTGATTTCTTCTGATTATCCGTGTTGCTTGCGTACCATCAACCTAATAGAGCATCTGCATATGTCTCCTTCCTACTACGGGTCAACTAGAGCACATCGTCCCAGTATACATTGACCATTAATTTTTTTTGGTATCTTGTCTTGATAGCAAAAAAATTCCCGCATATCCACGAAGTGAATGATGATGAGTGGGCGAAGCTCCGGGGAACCTGGTAAACCATGAATCCTCCGACATTTTGCCCACTCAAATTTTATTGCAACGCTCCCCCTAGCGTACGTCGCCGCACTATATCGAACGATGACACGCGCCATATGTGGCATCATTCCTATTTATAACACCTCGCATCTTCATATCACTACACGTACCGTTATAACATCTTGCATCTTTTGGACGGACGGACGGACGGACGGACGGATGGACGGATGGATGGATGGACGGACGGACGGACGGACGGACGGACGGACGGACGGACGGATGGATGGATGGATGGACGGATGGAAGGACGGACGGACGGACGGACGGATGGATGGATGGATGGATGGATGGATGGATGGATGGATGGACGGACGGATGGACGGATGGATATGAATCTACCCTTTAGATCGGGCGGTGGCTAGCGTAATACTTAGAACTGAACGAGAGGTGGCTACATACAGGGGACGCCAGCGCACGACTTCAGGAGCTTCGCTCCTGAAAGTTGTACGTCACCCTCTTTACCACCAACACTTCGCTCTCTATTTTTCTGACCCTGGAACTGGATGTTTACAAAGGCCCACTGATCATGTAACGTTACTTTTTCATCATAGCCTTGTACCTGTAGGACTCTTCCACTATGCATGCGACGGTCATACACCATCTTAGCATTTATAATAGACACAGATGCACCGCTGTCTACAAGAGCCATCACCGGCTTGTTTCCTACTTTGACGGGAATGTGAAGTAGGCTAGAGCAACTTACATAAACAGTCTCATTTGGAGTCACATGTGGGACTGATCACCCTCATTTATTATATTTTTTGTCGACTCCTCCTGAGCTTCAGTGCCGATATTATTCACTCGACCTGTTGGAGTGCGTCAAGTCAATTTATTTGTGCTACTTGCGAGGTGACTAAGTTCTCGCTGATCGCCACTTGACCAGTCCGCTTTACTTCGACTGAAAGAGCAGCTCGAATTAGTGGTTGTACTAGATTTGATGTTGATGATAAGTACTGAAGACACTCCAGGAGGTCATCTAGACTTTTCGGTGACCGTAATTGCACCTGCTTCAAGACTTCAGTCTTTAATCTATGCGTTATTAAGGCTACTATGGCCGTAGATGAAAGCAAAGGCTCTGCTGGCGTTAAAAGACGGCGTTTCACGAAGAAGTACTCGACAAGGAAGCTTTGCTTGGACTTGAAATTAAGTGCTGTACTCCATCTAAGTACTGAATTGCTTACGAATACGGTCAAAAGTTTCTTCTTCCACTGACTGCAAGAGTCAACGCTGTCTTCCTGAATGCATATTTCATATCACATGAGCGCAAAACCTCTCAAGTAAACACACATGTTAGTGATTTTATCCTCACCAGAGAGCCAACTCTTTTTTCAGAGGCATATTCGTAGAACTCAAGCCAACTTTCTGGACTTGAAG
Organism: Rhipicephalus microplus; assembly: GCF_013339725.1. Lineage (NCBI taxonomy): Eukaryota > Metazoa > Arthropoda > Arachnida > Ixodida > Ixodidae > Rhipicephalus > Rhipicephalus microplus. The sequence continues at coordinate 6,266 of NW_023608515.1, read as the reverse complement.
ATATGCCGCGGAAGGCATCAGGCTCTACAAATTTAGGCAGTGGTTTCTCAGCATTTAAAGAGCGTATAAGGGTTTTTTATTATTTGATTCGGTTGCGCAATCTGTTCATCTTGCAGCTGGAGAGGTTTCAAAACGAGGCTCAGTTCTTCCGTTGAAGACTGTGATCCTGAGTCTCTTCTACGCGCAGGTTCAAGGACTAGGTTGAAGAAGGTCCCCGCACGCAAGTTCACTATTAGAGCACCTTTCCTTCGTAGTTCAGTAGGGCCCACGGCTGCCTTTGCCACAACTAGGTTCACGATTTCTTATGAGCAGAGCTCATTGGGCACGCCACCGCTGCTTCACCTTGAACTTGGTACTTTGAAAAGATGATCTCGTCCGCGGAGGTCTCGTCAACGAAGAACGTCACCCACATGTTGGCTTTGATGGCCGGCTGCGCCAAAATAATGTAGAGTCTGGTTAAAAGAACAGCAACAGCATTATAGCTTCAGTATAGAACTGGCGTCCATCTTAATCTGCTTATTCCTAACTTCATCCTTCTCCTCTTTTCTGCCCCCCCGGCTCCTTGTGCTCTTTCTTCTTCTGTCCCAAGGCTCATACCGCTTCAAATATAACTGCTGCCAATATCATGGCTATTCAGGCGCATAAAAGCTGCGTGAGACGCCTTTTGGCCTGAAAGACGCCGGATAAGTTCGTTGGAAAATAATATTCATGATTTCTGGTGTTCAAAACTACTGTGCCATCTAGTCTCCTCTTTCAGGCAGTCCGAGCTTTCGTGTCTTTATCAATATTTTTCGCCTGTTATTTTTAGGCTGACAAGAAGTGGTGCCGTATCTATTGATGTCGGCGTTAAATAGCTTTATTAGTCATCGTCGCTGTTCTTCACAAACTTCTCCTGATGTCATAGACATTCACACTTCCATAACGTTACAATCCATTGGATGCACCCGCGTGCTGTCTCAGATGGTCGAAATTTTGGGGCTCATTTGATGCGAGCCAGACAGCGGATTTCTGAGGCGAACGTGCATACACTGGGCAGATCAATTGAAAGGCCGGAAGAAGATACAGCACCCAAAATTTATGTCGAAAACAGACGAGGCGCACGGGTATAACCACTCTTCGCGGTCCGACGTCAATACGAAAGCGCTCTGAGCTTGAGTGGGCTGCTCTGAAGTAACCAGCCGAACGTGATCCGCATCGCGAGAGAGCTCTGCAACGCTCGAAAAGACAATTGCGTGTACCACAGCTGTTATATCTCACTATGTTATATTCTAGTGGGATGTAGCTGCTTTGAACTACTGTAAGAAGAAAAGATGTGATATATATATATATATCTATATATATATATATATATATATATATTATATATATATATAGATATTATATATATATATATATATATATATATATATGGCATCGCTGTTGAAAGCTTTTCAGCTGCTAGAACTATACTTGTCTCTTGCTATTCTCCTTCACAACACTTTTCTTACTGCCCCTACCAGCATCATGATGAACACCATCTGAACACCAGTGTGATCCACTACTTTCTGTTAGTTATTCATGGTTTCTGGAACTATATCACTTTGCAATCATATTTTCTGTGTCACTGTGCGCCGGTGTTATAGTTTAGGCAACAACGCGTTGCTGCCTATTTGTTTGTGAAGCGTTCGCGTGCAGAGTGGCTCTCAACCATTTTTACAAATAAAAAAGTCACAGCTTTGCCACAAAGGCGAAGCAATGAACGCCGATAGCAGCAATTGGGTGGTCATGCGCAGAATTGAAAGCAGAATAAAATGTTACCCACGTTTTTCACGCGTGAGTGACGCACGGCACGTATTCACAGGTATGCACGCGATTAGCGCCTCAGTTGTTACTTTGCTGTGTCGGAAAAGCGTGCGCTTTTTGCAAACGAGAATGCAATGATTGAACTGACTTTGTGCGCTAGGTAACTCAACAGAATGGTTCCAGGTAAATCCCGAGACTAGCTATGACGTAAAACCCTCCCATATTCTTCGCAGCAAGATAAAGGCAGGCGAGAAAGCGTCGCTCCCCTTCTCTAAGGCAAAGGTACGCGTGGGAGATTAGAGCGCAACCCTACCACGCGATGTGGCGAAGTGCGCCCTTTGCGTCATCTTGCTGGTATTGCTGAAAACACGACAATCCTTCCGAGAGTTCCTGTGAGCAGCGGTAGGTGGTTGATATATATAGCTTGCCGTTTGAAAGATGAAGGGCGTTCACCTTGGTGGCTCAGCGGTTAATGTCTCGCACTGAAGATTGAGAGGACGCAAGTTTGATTTTGTGCGCTTGAGTCTTTCCTGTTTTTTTTAAATGCCAAGCATTTCTTGGCAAACTTCCGCGACTTTAGGTGTATCTATCTATCTATCTCGCCACCTAGGACTTCTAGCTCTCCTCGCCATTTCGATATTGGTATCAATACCAAACTTGGTACGGCATAACATCTCTGTATGAAGAACATATTTTTCAAGTCAAAACATGATAATCATAATCAGAGCCATAATGGGTTGCATATCCACCTGTTAGTTTGCGCCTTCTGTATTGTTGCTTTTTTGGTCATATTCTCATACTCTACCACCCCCACTCCTGTCTGGGCTATTCTTAGCCTGCAGTATTTCCCAAATAAAAAATAAAATACTATGTATGTCATAAATGTCATGATTCACATTTCATGGTCCTGCAGTTCTTGCGGTGGTTTTGTTCACATGGCACGTTTCGAAACTGGTTTGACATGGCATTATTCCATGGCGAACACAAGCGGCAGACCATAACATGAATAGCGTGTTATTCGTGTTATGTAACAACATGACTACCTGCCACGCTCAAGATGCGCTCGCGGCCAATTCGCTATTGTCACATATACCAAATTTGTCATTACAGTACGTGAATGTATGACGAAGGTATGATACTGGCGCAAACATGATAATCAGGAGGTGCGTGTTGTGTAACAACATGACTACATGCTACGATGCTCTCGCAGCCGTTTCACTAGCTTCAAATGTACTAGAGCCCGTATTACGCGACACGAACGGACGACATAGATAAATGACACATCCAAAGTGATAATCACGACATGCGTGTCATGTACCAACATGGCTACATGCCACACTGATGACGTGCTCGGAGCTGTTTCGCTAGCTTCACATATGCCAAATTTGGTATTACGTGACGCTAAAGAATGTCGAAGGTATGTGAGTGGTGCAAACATGATAATCTTGAGATGTGTGTCATTTGAGAACATGAATACATACAACAGTCAAGGCACCTATACATTTCGACGTGACGCGGTGTGCGTGCTCGCCGGCGTTCATTTCATCGCATCACGTCAGCGTTGCCACGCCAGGCGCCGGTCCTGCCATATACTCGCAGGCACACGCCACGCTGCGTTGCTTTGACGCATGCGTGTTTCAGCGCGTCCGGCGTCCCTCCGTCACTAAAAGAAGGAAACGCAGTGTTGTCTGACCAACGCAAGGGTGCGAAATGCAGCATGTCACATTTCGTGCCGGTTGTCGTCGGGCCGCGCCGACGGACGCTGGTCACGCCGGGCGTCAGACTATCAAGTGCTCACAATTTCCTAACGTAGCGTCGCTGTGCCCAGCGTGCACACGCGTCAACGCTACATTGAAGTATGTTGGGCCCCTCATGATGCGCTCACGGCCGTTTTGCTAGCTTCACATATACCGAATTTGGTGTTACGTGACGTCAATGGATGACTAAAGATGTGACTGGTGCAAACATGATAAGCATGACACACGTGTCGTGTAAGAACATGACAGCATACCACGCTCATAGCGTGTTCGCGGCCGTTTCGCTAGCTCCACATGCGCTTAATTTGGTATCACGTGATGTGAATCGATGACAAAAGTAAACGACACATCCAAACATGATAATCATGACACGGAAGTCATGTACGGCATCATTTAGCTCCACCTCGTAATGTTGTGCTGATCTTGAAGTGGCATATTTGTCATTCGTGCTTCGCATATCATCGATTCCCACTGTACGTGGGATTTGCCAATTTTCTTTCTTTCTTGTATTTTGATATATATTGATACGTTGTTAAGTCGTTTATTTGCGGACACTCAGCGATGCTGCATGACCGCGACAGTCAATGAGGGGACCGATTCTCTAGAGGAGCTGCTCTTCTACTTCCGAAGAGGGCGACCCAATAGAAGGCACTGGAGAGGACGACTTACTGTTGGAAGGCTTCGGCTCAACTACACTGGTACAAAAGGGTGACCTAACTGTTTTGGCGACCTAACAGCTGGTTATATGAGAGGTCCATGGTAGGCCTTGAGGCGCTCCACGTTAACATTGTCGCGTCGTCGACAGGCAAGTAGAAGATAGTCTATGGGTTCAATCAAGTAGTTGACTGGGGAAGTGCATTTACGGCACGGTAGGAGCCTTCGTATTCGGGCAATAGTTTTTGAAGTCAAGCCAGTTGCAGTGATAGAAATCTAGGCTAGACTAGTGCTCCAGGAGGAACGGGGCGCAGTATTTCTGGCGTCAGCTCAAGACTCTTCTGCTGCCTTTATCATGTGCAGTATAGGTCTTGCAAGCTTCTCGACATTCTTCAGCAAGAGGGCGCACACTCCGACTGATCTGGCTTGTATGGAAGTATCGTGTCGATGGTGTGCGATGGGTGTCTTTCATATGATAAAAAGAAAGGTGAAAGCCAGTAGTGTTCTGAGGGGCAATATTATATGCGTAGGTGACGAACGGTAGAATGGCATCTCAATTTGTGTGATCGGTGCCGGCGTACTTAGAGAGAACATGTCGCCGAGCGTACGGTCAAAGCGTTCTGTGAGCCCATCCGTTTATGGTTGGTAAGCAGCAGTTTTGTGGTGAACCACGTTGCACTGTTTGAAAATTGCTTCAACGACTTCGCACAGGAAGACACGGCCTCCATCACTGAGCAGTTCTTGAGATGGGCCTTGTCGCAGCATGCATCACTGGAGCAGGAAGGAGGCGACATTGTTCGAAGTATCGGCGTATCGCGTGAGGTGGTCTACCGCGACGATAGCTCAGCAGTAACCAGCCGACGTTAGTGAAAGTGGCCCATACGAATGAATGCGGACACGCCCAAACAGCCTGTCAGGGCAAGGTAGAGGTTGCAGTTCTACCAGCGACAGGTGCGTTGGAGTCTTGCGGCGTGCACAATCTATGCAGGAACGAATGAATTTCTGCCTGTAGCGGTACATGCCGACCCAAAAGTAGCGTTGGCGAATGCGGTGGTAAGTCTTTGATATCCCGCACCTGCACCAAATTGTTAAGATGTTTATTGGCGGACACTCAACGATGCTGCACGACAGCGACAGTTAATGCGGGAACCGACTCTCTGCCCAAGCTGCTCTTCTTCTTACGAAGAGGGCGACCCAGTAGAAGACGCTGGAGATGATGTTCGAAGGCTTCGCTACAACGTATACATATACGGTGAGTGAGGCCGACGCCACCTCCAGCGGTAAAATCCAGCCGTGAGTGTCCCTCTGATTTCTATCACAAAAATAAACCAATCGTTCCTATTTATGTTTCTGCAGTGCTATCCAGACCCTTCTAGAGCTCTATGTCTTTCTATTGTTACCAAAATAAATGCTCACATATCCCACATCGAAACATGCCTTAAAAAGGCCAGGGGATTTTTTAGCCAAGTCAATACCGAGCTTTATTCACTCTTGCGTGGTATCGCATGAAGTGACCCAAATATTCTACGCTAAGCCTCATACTCAAGATCTTCTGCTTGTCTGCGATTTCGAAAAGTAACCTTTCATGGGCTTCATGTGAAGCTTCAGAGTGGCATCAGCGTCCGAAGAATAGTTTTGACTTGAGTAAGTGAAGTGAAGACTTTAGTAGAATAAAAACATCGGGGACGTGAAAGTTAGTTATTAATCAGTGTTGAGCGCCTAAATCAAGGTGAATATTGCGGCTCCGTTAAACTGTCTTTCATGTAGATGGTCGCATGGCATCTGTCTGCATGGGAAGGTGGCGGCAACACAAACACATCATTTTTTCATCGCCACAGGCAAATATACACAATTATTTTCAACAGCATTCTTTCTATCAAAGAATTGATTGATATGTGGAGTTTAACGTCCCAAAACCACCATTTGATTATGAGAGACGCCGTAGTGGAGGGCTCCGGAAATTTTGCCACTTGGGGTTCTTTAACGTGCATCCAAATCTGAGCACACGGGCCTACAACATTTCCGCCTCCATCGTAAATGCAGCCGCCGCAGCCGGGATTCGAACCCGCGACC
>NW_023608514.1:0-29244 GCF_013339725.1 Rhipicephalus microplus | reverse complement strand
CCTTAAAAAGGCCAGGGGATTTTTAGCCAAGTCAATACCGAGCTTTATTCACTCTTGCGTGGTATCGCATGAAGTGACCCAAATATTCTACGCTAAGCCTCATACTCAAGATCTTCTGCTTGTCTGCGATTTCGAAAAGTAACCTTTCATGGGCTTCATGTGAAGCTTCAGAGTGGCATCAGCGTCCGAAGAATAGTTTTGACTTGAGTAAGTGAAGTGAAGACTTTAGTAGAATAAAAACATCGGGGACGTGAAAGTTAGTTATTAATCAGTGTTGAGCGCCTAAATCAAGGTGAATATTGCGGCTCCGTTAAACTGTCTTTCATGTAGATGGTCGCATGGCATCTGTCTGCATGGGAAGGTGGCGGCAACACAAACACATCATTTTTTCATCGCCACAGGCAAATATACACAATTATTTTCAACAGCATTCTTTCTATCAAAGAATTGATTGATATGTGGAGTTTAACGTCCCAAAACCACCATTTGATTATGAGAGACGCCGTAGTGGAGGGCTCCGGAAATTTTGCCACTTGGGGTTCTTTAACGTGCATCCAAATCTGAGCACACGGGCCTACAACATTTCCGCCTCCATCGTAAATGCAGCCGCCGCAGCCGGGATTCGAACCCGCGACCTGCGGGTCTTCTATTAGCCCAACGCTCTTCCCCCATTTCTCTCAATCGCTTCTCGAATTTTATCTTGCTGCTAGCTTCCCTGCCCTCAAATGATGTCCATCCCATATCACCTTGAACTCCCTAATTTGGTGTATTCCGTGAGCTCCTAAAGCAAGCCTACCTATTCCACGTTGCTTAATTTCTAATCTTGCTTGAACTTCTGATCTCATGCACAAGACCGCATTGCCGAACGTCAGCCCAGGAACCATGATCCCTTTCCATATTCCTCTCACAACATCATACCTATTGTAATTCCACAGTGCCCTATTTTTCATGACTGCTGCATTCCTGTTACCTTTAGTCGTCACGTATATTTCGTGTTCCCTCAGATACTCAGTCCCATTGCTTATCCATACGCCCAGATATTTGTATTTATCTGTTATCTCTAGCGTGACCTCCTGTATTCTAAGCTCACTACCTTCGTTGTCATTGAAAATCATGACTGCTGATTTTTCCTTATAAACGTATAAACGACTGCGCGCGCCCCCACGCGGCTCCTCCTCAGAGGCTTAAGTGCGCTCCGTAGGCGCTCCTTGCCGCTCAGCACACTTCCCTATTCTAGCCACTGTATTCGTGCCTTCAGAATTAAGTCAAAGGCGTCTTTACTTGGCTTTCGCTTGAATTGACGCTTTCCACGACCCGAGTAGATGCGAACAAAGTAACAATACCTTTAATCACTATTGAGGCACAATGCAACATAAGCGTCCCAGCACTCGCTGAAGGCAACGCTTCTTCTTTGTGCCATAAATAAGAATATAAACGACGAAATAACAATGGAGCATTACCAAACCATACCCAATTACGCAACATTCACGTGATCCCGCCCCCTCACCTCTGCGACGCATTATTTGAGGTTTCCCCCGCAGGAGATGCAGCCGCCCTTTTTTTTATAGTTTTTGCGTTTGTTATATCTGCCGCATGATTTTGAGTAGGTGTTCGTGCGCCCTCTTTAAAAGGCTGATGGCTCCGCCTTTCATGCGCACTCTTGAATATGTCCCCGTTTATCCAGATAATTTTGTCACTTTTTGCTCTCATGTAATGGGCACGATGGAAAGATAACAAAACACGCGAACGGTCTTGTTGTCTTTATTCGTCACGCTGTTTTCACAATATTGAACCCGTCGCACTTTACCTGATCTGGAGTTCTGTTTTTGTAATTTTCCTCTGTAGATTGATATGTGGGGTTTAACGTCCCAAAACCAACATATGATTATAGAGATGCCGTAGTGGAAGGCTCCGGAAATTTAAACCACCGGGGATTCTTTAACGTGCACCCAAATCTGAGCACACGGGCCTACAACATTTCCGCCTCCATCGGAAATGCAGCCGCCGCAGCCTAATTTTCCTCTGTAAGCTTCCTGATTAAGTTATTTCACATGGATACATCACTCGAGCGAAGACACCCACTCAGCGTAAACTTGGCATGTGTTTATGAGCTCCAAAAACGAAAATTTTCTTGTTTCACAGAGCATCAATCAATAAGGGTTTTATTCGCGTGCATGCTTAGCTTTCACGAAGACCGAGTTTATTTCCCCCAGTACTCAGAATATAGTAATCGCACGTTACAATATCTTATACCTTTCAGTCGGTTCAGCAGAACACCAAGACTCTCAAATAGTAAAATGATGGAATAGCCAAAGTTATCGTTTTTACACGCTTTCTAGTTTGAAACGCGCGATTACTCAGTATTGCCGTTAATCAGCCCGAGTAATCTGACAAATACAGAGCCTTACCAAACTCCCTAGATTTAACAAGAAGTACGCCCAATTCCTGAAGCTGCTAGAAAATTTCTAGGTTTTGGGATAGATCTTTAGGATGGCGTCCCTGTTGCGTTTAGGAAACTATGTACGACTGCTTAGAGTAGGATCTACTCTTCTGTGGAGAGCAGTACGCTGTCACAGCACCCTTCAAAGCCGGCAGGCAAGGGGGCACTTAATCTGCGTGTGTTTAGAAAACTGGTGAGTGATTTAGAGTACTTAGAATTCTACTATAGGAGGGCATAAAGCCGTCCCGTGGGCCTGACACTTGATGAGTCCATATCTGTGTTTGGAAAAAATGTTTAACGATTTCGAGTACTTCGTACTAAACTATGGGAGAGCACTAAGCCCTCCCTTCGCCTAATACAGCAGCTTGAGAACGTATAACAACAGTGCCTCACGTGTTTCAAATCGGTCGGAATGATCTCGAATAGGCTCCAAAACATCACCTGAACACGCGTGTTCGGCATCAAAATTTAGCAAAATTTGAATTTTCTGCTGTGTACAGTGCTCCTAGTCAAGTTACTTCATGTCCCACAAAGGTCCTTTATTTTATTGGTGTTAAGAAAATTCAACAAAGCCGTCATAAGTAATGTTCTTCTCTGCATTTTTTTCATATTGGGCCTAAAACCACCAGAATGCTTGCAACACATCCCCCTTTTGCAAGCGTGATTGTGCAGCGTTTTATGCGCTTCACATGCCCTTCGATTGCTATTCATATCTTCACCAATCTTATCTACGTACTTTCTACACGCAGAACTACTGCTTTCAAAAATACGCCACCTAATGATGGGCACTCATTTCTATGATTCAAGGGAGTCTCTAATACCGAGAGTTGGTCCTGAAGGTGTTTTTCAGCTGGTATTCTGTGGTATTAGTGTGAAAGCCTTCATAGTCGGATGCTCATGTCCATACGTCGATCTCCTCGTCCCACGGCTTCAGGTGGCTGCCGAGGCGCGCCAGCGGACGCCAGTCTCCTTTCACTCTGTGCGCTCGCGCTATACTTGCGTAACGTCATTCTGCCCAGTGCGACCAATCATGCAATACGGTAGGCGTATGCATCGCGTCCCATTCTCATGGAACCTGTCACAATTGGAATGGGCGTTAACCAAACCACTTCTATATTTACAAACTGTCCTTCAATTTTAGCGAATATCATCGTCTGGGTTCTTAAAAGGACCCCGAAGCAGTGTTTGCGATGTTTTTACAAACACATCGAGCCAGTAGACCAAGACTCAAGTGTAATTTAGAGACCTATTTGAGCTCTCTGTACAAGCTGTGCAATTTATTACAACGCTTTAAAGCTGCGAATCACTCCACATCGCCGTGATCGGCCAAACGCGTTTTAAACCGCCCATAAACCAAGCGGCACACTCTGCTCTACTGACGTCATCGTTTTCAGCTCATCTGGTTAACTGTGGAACGCGCAGCACAGACGGCCGGTACCAGATTGGCAGCGGGATTTACGCGTCTGTCGTCTCACCCCACATCGTGACGCAGGCACCGTGAAAGTGGAGCTTAGCTCCGAGTGCTCGAAGGAAGAGTTGAGGGTGATAGGCGCAGTGTAGGTGGAGGGTACATTTTGTACTCGTAGCTCCGTTAATAATGAGTGCTTTTATTGAACTGTGGTGGGAATCATTTCCTCCGAAATGAGTCTAATCAAAAACGGAATGTGGAAAAACCGTTTCAGGGGCCCTTTACACGTGTCTTGAGGATGCTAATCAGTTCTTTGACTAGCCTGTGTAGGGCCCGTTCATGCTAGCGGCAAGCATGCCTCGCCGTTTGACGTTCTCAGGCAGCCATGCGCGGTTGTTTAATTCGTGCGCGTGCAGTGTCTAGAAAATACTACCTAGTGTGCTGAGGGCTCGCATTTTGTACGAGGGAGGGTGGTCCCAGAAGTGATGACTGCACTCAGTTGCCGCAAGTGGCGCTACGAGTCGAGTAGGTGCCTGATTGTGCGAAGAATTTTTCTCGTCCCTTTGCTGCCAGAGCCTCGCTACGAGTAAAATAAGTGTTTGACAGCTGTTATCTGTCGTATTGTGAAGTTCGATTTTGCCAGATGTGAGCAGCAACATACTGAGATGTTAAAGACTAAGGGGCAATGCAAAGAAAGGACATGTTTTGTGCCTCGTGTCGAAGCGGTTATCGGTTGAACAAGAAGATATCTTTGTTCACCGCACCGACGGACCCAGCACGGCTTGCATAATGGGAAAGCAGGATCAAGAGGGCAGACAGAAGGCTGATGCCTAAGGCCGTCGTTTGCAAACGACATTTTGAGAGTGACTGCATCGATCTTTGCAGATTACGGGGAACGTAGTCGAGAATGAAATCGCCTGAGAGAAGCCGCGCCTGAAGCCCGATGCTGTCCCTACAGTGTTTTCAAATTACCCAACACATATTGTACCTAAGAAGTGTGCAGGTGTGCGTGTGTATGTGTCTGTGTGCGTGTGTGTGTGTATGCGCGTGTATGTGTGTGTGCGTGTATGTGTGTGTGGGCGTGTGTGTGCGTGTGTGTGTCTGTGCGTGTGTGCGTGCTTGTGTGTTGTGTGTGTGTGTGTGTGTGTGGTGTGTGGGCGTGTGTGTGCGTGTGTGTGTCGTGTGTGTGCGTGCTTGTGTGTGTGTGTGTGCGTGTGTGTGCGTGTGTGTGCGTGCGTGTGTGTGCGTGTGTGTGCGTGCTTGTTTGTGTGTGTGTGCGTGCTTGTGTGTGTGTGCGTGTGTGTGTGTGTCCGTGTGTGTGTGCGCGTGTGTGTGTTCGTGTGTGTGCGTGTGTGTGTGTGTGTGTTTTGTGGGCGACAGCCAACGGTGAGCTGTATGTTAAGACATCATCTTCATTTGATATTGCTAAATACGAGTACTGTGAAATCATTCGTGTAGGTATTGTACAATAAAACGTTTTGTAAAGAACTCTCCGAAAATACGGAAAAATTGAAAGCTGGCCTCGCACGACTCGGCCTACTGAAAGCTTCGCAGTGCTTGCGGAGCGCGCGGATTGAACGCAGATGCACCCACTCGCGCCGCAGCGCACCAAGCGGGTGCCATCGGCAGTCATCAGCGACGCAGCCATCTCCTCACTCACGCTCAGCACACTAGGCAGCACGGAGGAAGGAAAGGTAAGGAGAGGCCCTGACGTCACTCGTTGTGAAACCGCGGTGAAGCCGGAAGTCGGCCATATTGACTTGGCAAATTCTCCTCGCTGGTTTACAGATGAATGCGAAGTAGAAGGCGCAACTCCCTCTCTGTCTCAAAAGCACGTGGCCTGCGTGCCACGTGTGCCAGTGCTATCCGAAACCAACGGAAAGGATTTCAACACGCTGTCTTGCCGCGATACGGTTGACGAAATCTCTGCGTATGGCTGTTGAACTCATGCACTGCCGGCGTTTACGATAAACACGGCAAGTTGGACGTTAAGCTTGTTTCTTATTTGATGTGTTCTTTGTGAAAATAAAGACGATATTTCGGACATTGCCGCGCGATGAACCAGGCACCAAAATTTGTACAGCTTCTTTCAGGTCAAGTTTTCCCCCTTTTGCGCTCCTCTTTAGGCTTTATGAAATTTTCGGTCAGGCTGTGGGCTAGAAACAACGACAAAAAAAGAACAAAACGTCTTCCCTGCAATAAACCCGGAGGTTCGTAATCATGCCAGTAAAGTTGGCGTCGGTGGAGCTTGTGTGCACGGCAGCCCGTTGAGTTTGCGCCGGCCTTTTTGTTTTCGCCCCTCTTTTGTCCGACGCGCACTGGTTCCTACGGATATCCCAAAGGCCATGATTTCATTAGAACAAAAGCAGCAAAGACTACTCGAAAGTGCGTGGGAACACGTCTCCAGCGTGATTCACGCGCACTAGTCGCTACGGAGAACGGAGACCAGGATCGCGCAAGGGCGAAAGGTGGGAAACTTAGCCGAAGGAATGCGTGGGAAAAGGTCAACATCACTTGTTCAACATCGTTCTAACGGCTTTGTCAGCTTCTGAATGCACAAGCACGCGCATCTAGTGAGGTGCACCTAGTTACCTTGTGCAGGTGCGTGTAGACATTTTAACGAGTTTTGCTACAATACAGACAATATGCGGAGAGCGAGACAATATTGCGAAGAGGGAGCATCTTAAGCGAAGCAGAACAGGAACTTTAATGCTCAGAAGCATGTAGTAACTGTACAAGAACATAAAAAGCAAGATTAGATTACGGTCTTAATAAGGGCCTGTGGACCGCAAACGCATCGTCCATTGTCATAAGAAGCAACACCGCATAACTGTTACTAGCCTGCAAGGCATTCAGTGAACGAATTCTTGAGCACAGTCGTTATCTTCCATGAAGGCTTTTCAGCCTAATTTTGACGGACGCTGCAAATTCGGAGTACGTATACGCGCGCTCGTTCCGTGGTTTCTAGTTCCGAGACCTGGTTACAACCACCACCGGAAGAAAATCGCGTAGCTAATAATGCGGCACAAAGAATGGATGCTGTCGAACACCTGCAGTACGCCACGGTTAGGTGCGAGGCCCATGAAAATACGCAAACCGCCGCTGGACCGCCTGAACGGTGCCGTACCACACTACATCAATTAGAGTTGTGTGTACACGTACGTCACCAATTGTACTGTTGTGTTCCCCAGCTTTCTAGAGCTTCAAATCTGGAGTGGATACTCTGGCCATACATCGACCTTTGTTATATACACCAATAATAGATTAATTAAACTTTATCCTTCATCAATCTTCATATAACCGTCGACACCAAAGTTATAAGGTGAGCAAATGGATATATAGGCTGAATTCACTGGGAACCATTGGGGGCACCATCAATTATCAGGCAGTAATAATTATAGCTGTAGAATAATCCGTGAAACTGTTCAATTATGCCATCCAAGCTGAATTCATATATGTATGGAAATCGTCTATATAGGCTATATATAGAAGTGTTTATATAAAGCCAATATAAGTATATAAGGCCATATATGGCTTTATAAAGCCTGATATACATTCTATACATATATGGGGACATCAGGATGGGCATATCTGGCCATATATGGTGAGCAATCATATGGCTTGATATTCCCAATTCCTGATGTGGCCATATATGGCAATTTTTATATATGTCCATATATAGGATTTTTGTAAGGGATTAATTACAACGCTCTAAAGCTGCAAATCGCTCGAGATCGCTGTGACTCGGCCAAACGCGTTTTGAATCGCCCAAAAACCAAGTGGCACGCTCTGCTCTACTGACGTTATCGTTTTCAGCTGATCTGGTTAACTGTGGAGCATGCAGTACAGACTGCCGGTACCGGATAGGCAGCGGAATTTACGCGTACGTGGTCTCACGCCAGATCGTGACCCAGGCGCCATGAAGTGGAGCTTAGCTCCTAGCACTCTAAGGAAAAAGTGATGGGCGCAGTGTAGGAGGAGGGTACTTTTTAGTACTCGTAGCTCCGTTAATAATGAGTATTTTTATTGAACTGTGGTGCCAATCATTTCCTCCAAAATTGGTCTAAGCAAAAACGCAATATGAAAAAAACCGTTTCAGGGACTTTTTAAACGTGTCTTTTAGATGCGAAGCAGTTCTTTGACTAGTCTGTGTAAGGGCCTGTTCACGCTAGCGGCAAGCATGCCTCAACGTTTGACGTTCTCAGGCAGCCACGCGCGGCTGTTTACTTCGTGCGCGTCTGCCATTTTTTGCCGCTCGAAGAATGGGTCCGAGAGTTGCTGGAGAGTGGTGTAGCCAATCAGCGCATGGCTGAGCCACGGCGTCTGCCTTTGCCTTTCGGCATCGGCTGCGTCTCGCACGGAACACTTTAAGGCGCTCACTTCTTGCTAGTAAGTAATCAGAAACAAAACAGAGTGGCTGATTACTTACTTGCCTGCGCCTTAAGATTTCGAGCCCTGCTGCTGCTTATAGGTTGATGTCAAGGGTGAACATACTGCCTCTCCCGACATCGTCACGCCTTAAACAAATTAATTGTCAAGAGAATGCCTTCGAAATTCTGGTTCAAAGAGGTTTCGCTCAGCAGCCTCGGTTGTTGTGCTGGAGGAGGGCCGGACATTAGTTAGTCAACTTGGCTTGTAGAACCTTTTGAAACCTGTGTTTTCATTTTTTGAATGCCGTTTTTCACTTTATCTCCAAAACTGTGACCCTATTACTGCTTTTTAAGATTTTTAGTAGTTGAGCGTAAGTTTTGTTGAAGCTTCGTTGGATTTCTATAGTTCTCTTTCTTTGTTCGACCGAGCTCGCCAATTTTTCGTTCTGTCTTGCATGGTTGGCATAAGTCTTTCAGGAACAGCCAGAAAGTGCTTCTTCATACGTCCGGGATCTTTAAGGCTTATGTTGCAATCGAAATCGAAGGGAATAACTACTAGATAGCCCGTGCTTATCTTCAGGTAATTGACACGACTGAGAAAAGTTGATGCCATTTGCAAGCTCGTGAGTTTCAGCTGGCGTCCCAAACCATGTTCACATTATGAGCACGAGGGAACAAGCTACTCTCTACAACAGAGGACAAAGGTGAAGTCCTTTTGTTACCACCATTGCCCTGTAGATTTCGAAAATCAGTACCTTTGTTTTGAACAACTTTGAAAAAAAAAGAACTTCTTCCTGGATAAGCTCGACATTCCTGGATTGTAACTTCGGTTTTGTGCTGCAGGCAATGAAATTCCTACCTCTAGAGATAACTCTAGATCGGAAAGGATGCCAGTAAATTCGTCAACATCGCTGTACTCCGTGTTAACGGCAGACACATGACCACCAATTGCCGACACACAGCCCTGAAAATTCACGATTTCTTCTAGTTTTGGGGGTGCCCTTTTCCGCTTGAGTTCCACTGATTTAGACAAGTGTGTAGGAATATTTAAAAAATTCGAGGAACGGCACAGGGTTTCAGTGCCACCCTACCACATCGAATCTGCACGTTTCCGTCTACTATGTGCACGAAGCAATGGTTTAGGTCCTCGGATTTGAAATATAGGTCTTGACTGCCACCTGGAAGGCTTCTCGTGGAATGGAAGCTGTGCAGGCCTTGAGAACTGCAGGACTATTTGCAGTTTGAAGAAGTGCCACCGATCGCAAGTGTTTTCCTCGGAGGCATGGCTACTTTGATAGCCCGGTTGGCATGTTAACTACTCTACTGCTAATTCACTCAAGCATGCTTGATTGTTGTGTCACGTGTGAAATAGTAATTGCGAAAGAGCTTTTCCAAACAAAAGTTATTTAAATACTGGCTCTATTTCATCTATCACTACGTTCTATTTTTTCTTAAACATTCTTCCATCTCTTTGGATGCTCTCCTCCTAGCTCCTCAAATAATTTGCGCTACAATCCAAGGAGTTTGTGTATGAAAGGCCTTTTCACATAAAAATTATACAATTAATGTCAGCTATGCATGTGCCAGCTGTGAGGCTTGCAAGCGCACTGATATAAAACACAGCAGGATTGTGGCACTTATTGCACAAGACTGCATGTGTGGCTTGTCTACTTTTTATTAGCGGTTCAAAAAGAAAACGCACGGCCATTTCTAAATTTATTTTTACATGCAATGAATAAGATGTGTAATTACAACGGACTTCTCTTCAGAATTCCTTACAACGTGAAGCCGTGGATAAATCTTATTTTTTGCAGAGGCGTAGAAAGAATTTTTTTCGGTGGGTTGGAGAACCATTTTGATCAAAAGAGCGTGCCTCACAGACAAATGTGGTAGTGTCACTTTCTGCTCTGTAAACAATAGCAGAATAAAAAATTTTTTTTTTAGGGGGGGGGGGAGAGTAGAACGCCTCAGGCTGGGTGCGCCACACGCTGGCCCCACCACTGAGCATTGAGCTGCTTTAGCGAATATCCGCGTATTCGGAAACGAATTTCCCACTGTTTCACATTCAGAGGTAGCAGACGACGCTCCTTCGCCAATTCCAAAGCGACATCAGCGCCGCCATTGCGCGGGATATGGCAGGGGGTCGCTCCTCGCTGCTGCGACCACGCGCGCTTACCCACATGACTATATCTAAAAACGCTGACCAACTGCGCTTGCTCGCGTCTCGTGCCGCATTCTCGCGTCTCGTGCCAACAGTCACTGCCCCTCTCTCGCCTGGCAAGGCTGATCCATGCAGCGTCTGCTAGTAAAAAACCGGCTGCTCACGCTGCCCAAGCTTCACCGGGCCACCGCGTATACGAGGCACTGAATCGTGCCTTCAGAATTAAGTCAAAGGCGTCAGTACTTGGCTTTCTCTTGACTTGACGCTTACCTTGAGCCGAGTAGATGCCATCAAAGTAACAGTACCTTCAACCACTAGTAAGGCACAACACCACATACACGTCCTACCACTCGTTGAAGGAAACGCTTCTCCTTTATGCAATAAATAAGAATATAAACGACGAAATACAATAGAGCATTTCCAAGCCATACCCAATCACGCAACATTCACGCGATCCCCCCCCCCCCCGCCTCAACTCTGCGACGCATTTATTTGAGGTTTCCCCCACAGGGAGATGCAGCCGCCTTTTTTCTATATTTTCTGCGTTAGCAATATCTGCCGCATGATTTTGAGTAGGCGTGCGTGCGCCCTCTTTAAAAGGCTGATGGCTACGCCTTTCATGCGCACTCTTGAATATGTTCCCGTTAAGCAAGATAATTTTGTCACCTTTTGCTCTCATGTAATGAGCACGATGGAAAGATAAAAAAACACGCGAACGGTCTTCTTGTCTTTATTCATCACGCCGTTTTCACGATGTTGAACCCGAAGCACTTTACCTGATCTGCAGTTCTATTTTTATTGTTATCCTCTGTAAGATTTCTGGTTAAATTATTCCACATGAATACATCACTCGAGCGAATACACCCACTCAGCGTAAATTTGGCATGTGTTTATGAGCACTAAAACAAAAATTTTCTTGCTTCACAGAGCAGCAATCAATAAGGGTTTTATTCGCGTGCATGCGTAGCCCTCACGAAGACAGAGTTTCATTTCTCCCAGTACTCGGAATAAAGTAATCACCCGTCACAAATATTTTATACCTTTCAGTCGGTTCAGCAGAACACCGAGACTTTTACACAGTAAAATCATGGGATAGCCAAAGTTATCGTTTTTCACACGCTTTCTAGTTAGAAAAGCGGGTATAGTAAGTATTGCCGTTAATCAGCGCGAGTAATCTGACATATACAGAGCCTTACCAAACTCCCTAGATTGAACAAGAAGGACGCCAAATTCCTGAAGCTGCTAGAAAATTTTTAGATTTTCGGATAGATCTTTAGGTTAGCGTCACTGTTGCGTTTACAAAACAATGTTCGACTGCTTAGAGTAGGATCTACTCCTCTGTGGAGAGAAGTAGTACGCTGTCACAGCACCCTTCAGCGCCGGCAGGCAAGGGGGCACTAACTCTGCGTGTGTTGAGAAAATGTCGTGAGCGATTAGGGTACTTAGAATTCTAATATAGGAGGGCATAAAGTCGTCCCAGGGGCCTGACCCTTGATGAGGCCATATCTGTTTAGAAAAAGTTTATTCTCTCCTGGGACGCAACAAAGCTAAGGGACAAGCGTCTGTATAACAGGCACAATAACAAACAAAAGACAAAGCACGTACATTACACATTTAAACAAGTGTCCAAGTCCGTAGGATGTCCATCGTTCATAGTACTAATAACTATACATACACTACATAAATGCACTAATCACAATATGGACAATGTACATGATGATATATGTGCAGAATTTACAAGACTTGGTGAAGATGTTAGAAAATATGTACAACAGGTATCAATATTCATAAAAGTTACATTACTTACAGCGTTAGAATGAAGTGCATATATACAAGAGCTCACACCAATATGGGACATACACAAACACATAAAATAGTAAACACATACTGATTACATGCACCAATCAGACATTAACAGGTGACCTGGCTATAGGAACCAGGCCAAGTGGAAGACTAATCGAACGCGTCTGTCAACTACGGACAGAAAGCGGCACGACCATTGTCGCAGAAATTCTTCCTCCCCAAGGAAGAACAATTCCTCCGACAGAAACGATAAGAGTTCACAGTAGAGGCGTTCCAGAATCGGAAAAAGAGCACGACGACGATGACCTGCCGCAACAGCTTCGCACCTATTACGCCTTAAACAAAAGGCTCCCGCAGCTACTAGAAGGCGTGCAAAGCGACTACGCGAGCAGCGACCAGATGTTACAAAGCGATTAACACCTAGGCCACGAAAACTAGCGTTAACTGACCTCCAAAACACCTTTGCGATGACACATTGCTTCAGCATATGCTGGTTAGACTCCTGTAACGGGCAGTTAGGACAAGTGGAAGATGGAACCATGCGCCACCTCTCCAATCTGTCCCGTGTTGGGAGTACTCCCCATCCAAGACGCCACATAAAGTCACGGAGGTGACCAGGCAAAAACGATGCCGTTATCGCGCTCCACGAGACATGTCTCGATCGTGCTAGACGGGCTGGAGGAACCAGAGGAAGCAGAAGAGCCG
This sequence comes from Rhipicephalus microplus, assembly GCF_013339725.1. Taxonomy (NCBI): domain Eukaryota; kingdom Metazoa; phylum Arthropoda; class Arachnida; order Ixodida; family Ixodidae; genus Rhipicephalus; species Rhipicephalus microplus. The sequence continues at coordinate 16,357 of NW_023608514.1, read as the reverse complement.
CCGTTGTATCTACGATGCGGCTTTCAAGAATGTCCACATCGGGACAAACCTGCTGCGCGTGTCGATAAAATGCTACTGCCGTTGAGTAAAATGCAGGCACGTTAAGTGTTTGCGGTGCAGAATTAAGCCGTGCATCAGGTAGTAAATAGCGTAGTTTGGTGCCATATCTTCGCCCAATAAGACAGCTTGGGAACGAATAACAACAGCGCCTCACGTGTTTAAAATTGCTCGGATCTATCTCGAATAGCCTCAGAAAACAATCACCTGAACACGCGTGTTCGGCATTGAAATCTAGCAAAATTTGATTTTTTCTGTTGTGTACAGTGGTCTATGTCAACTTTTTCATGTCCCACAAAGGTCCTTTATTTTATTGGTGTTTAGAAAATTCAACAAAGCCGTCATAGGTATTGTTCTCCTCTGAATTTTTTTACATTTTGCCTAAAAACACACTAGAATGCTTGCAACACATCCTCCTTTCGCAAGCGGGATCGTGCAGCGTAAACTTTATTGCCTTCAGAAGTTTTGGAGGTTATCTCTGGGAGTTATTTCCGGGGGTAAAAAATAAAAGTTGATGGATGCATTCGCCAAAAGTCGACAAATGTATAGAAATGAAATGATGGCAGAATTGATGCACATAGATCTCATACCGACAAACACGCCACACAACAAATGCAAGAATACAACATCACTCGAACCAGTCTGCGGTGTTACTCGACTGCACTTTGACATAATTGTGTGGCAGCTCGGGCTAGTTGGTATGCATGACGCTAGTTATAGCGCGAGACCAATACGACGACACAGAGAGAAGAAGGACACGAAAGACCAGAGCGCCTGACTATCGTCATGCCATAGCAACTAGCCCAAGCTGCCACACTTCGAAGTTGCACTTTTGACAATCCGGTTATATATAGGCACGACTCTCTTGACCCGGCCGGCGTGTAATACTGGTAGGAGAGCTCTTTTTTTTTGCATCGACTTACAAAACGGTTAAAGTTTATAAGCGTAACATGAGATGGGCTGCAGGCCGCTGTGTGTCCACCGACCTTTCATATATAAATCTACCCGATCCCACCTTTTTGATTATCCAATAATTACTTAGCACCCCGGACTCTTGGCCCCACACGCGTTAGCATTGCTGATTCAAAATTCCATAAACCATACCTAAGTACACACAAACTATGGCAGCTCAATTATTTTTATTGAGCGACCATGCACAAACACAGTAGCAACGCGTATTCGTGACATCAGGCGCAGAAGAGCGGTGCACGCCCGCATAAAAGCTGCTTACCAACGAGGAACTAGGCCTTTTCGAGGAGCACCGCTATGCAATGAAACACAGCTGGCGATCACAGAATACATATCCTGTGCGAATTTCGTCGTCATTTCAGACACAAATGGACACGTGACCGCTATCTTACGGGGACGGGGTGGTGTATGCATACTTCCAACAAAAGACCACCGTCCGGGTTTTCTTCGTGCTCACCGGGAGCCGCTTGTTGGTTCCGTCTGCCTCTTATCGGCTCCGTGCTACATGTTTGAGAACAGTTGGTGCATGAGGCAGGCAATGAGGGCAGCACTATACTCCAGCAGACATCGTATTCTGTGGAACAAAATGTATGCCATGCTTCTTTCACCTGCCCCTGTGACACACTCCCACTGGTCACTGGCGGCCGCGGCTCGGTGCCGACTACATAGTGAAGCGTTTTGCTTATCGCTTCTCCAGGAAGCAACCACGGACGATGAGACCAGATTGATTTTGTTAGCACTGGCAGATCTTCGCGTTTCGGCACTGAAGCGAGATATGCGCGACGTGCAGGTTCGGAGGCGCTCGGTAGCGCATGGTCGTTCGATGATGTAGAAAACACGTGACATCCATCCGCCCAACCAGACACACAGATCCCGAGCTTCTTGCACTATCTGTCTCCAGGGCCACCGCAGAGCAGAAGCCAACAATTTGCGAAAATATGCGGGACAACTTTCCACGGCAGCTTTTCTTTTTTGTTCTTTGAGAGCCCCCCCCTCAACCTCCCCCTTTTTGTTTCGTTCACAGAAAGCTGTCATCGCTCGTTGTGCTTATGCTGCCCCCAGTTCCAGTAAAAGTGCGTTGACTCGAGGTCTGTCATGAGGCACCACGACGATGCCAAAAAAAAAACATCTGTGGTCCTCACGTACCTTCAGGATTCACCGAGAACGTCACTATATGGGGGGGGGGGTATGGGGCAAAAGCCGCTGAAGCAGCGGCACCTTGCAGTCACGTAGTAATAAACTCTGAAACGCAGTTCAAAAATCACATGGCAAAACTGGATTTTGACATCCTTTTACTACGTGCCTCACAGGTGGTGGTAAAACTATGTCATGTACCATCTTTTACTCCAACACGAGGTAGTAATTTTAAACGCGAGAGAGTTTTCACAGGTCATGAGGCGCGAAAACCCCAAACTTGGGTAGTTTTAGCTTACAGTGTAGGGCTGGTTTTAGTGGGCTGCGAGAGAGGGCGCCACCACCACGCCGAGCGAGACCAGTGCTCCTACCCGACGCGTATCGCCACTGCCATGACGAGCTGGAAGTCGATAAAGCGCTGCCGAAAGTAACGCATGTATGTCGCACACCGAGAATGTGAATCTGCCCAACCTAGAAGTGTGGCAGCTTGGGCTAGTTGATATGGCATGACGATAGTTATAGCGCGAGAACAAAACGATGACACAGAGACAAGTTCTTCGTGTCCTTCTTGTTTCTGTGTCGTCGTTTTGTTCTCGCGCTACAACTATCGTTCTGCCCAACAAGGTTCTCCTCGTGCTGGCGATACTCTACAGGCTTACGCAAACATCATTGACGGTTTGGTAAACGGAGCAGGGGGAACTCAACGATCGGGAAGCCCTGAGTGTCCGTGCGACGACTTCCTCGGGTTTCACAGCTGTGGAGCCGCCATATGTTTTGTTTTGTTTTGTTTTTTTTGGGGGGGGGGGTTAGGGGAGCTTAAGTTGAGCAAGTAAAATAGTTCAGTCGCGCTAAACAGTGCGAAGGCGCCGCAACACACGCAAAACACGCGCAAATAAAAGAACAGCGACAAAAAAAAAAAAAAACGTCAGTCAGTGCTAAAGCGCACACCGTCACTCGTGGCGAGAATCCATTTCGTAGGCAGATTGCGTTTTTATCATTTGTAATAGTGGCGTTGGATGGGCGTCGTGCATCTATACGGCGATGCAGAGCGTAATATAAACAGTATGTTTCCCTAAGCGCATTTCATTCACCGACAATCATTTCAAAAGGATGTGCTGCTGTGTGAATTAGCAGATGCGCCACTCATCGCGTAATAATACTGCCACCGCGATGGTGTTACGACTTATGGATTGATCTCGCGGCCAACAAGCGACTGTAGCAAAATGCGGTTACCTCTTCGCAAACACATACTGTCCAAAGTTATTAACATATAGCAATATCACTGTGCGACGGCTAGTTTACCCTGCGTTCTCAAGCATGAGTCCAATAATTTCGGTGTTGCCTATATGCGACTCATCGAAGCTTGTAATTAACTAATCGTCAACTCTATCCTTGCTGCCAGGCGTACGCGTGTAGGCAATGTATTGATTCCTAACAATAGCACAGGATATAGAGTTTACAATTCTATTTTATGTCTTTAGAAAACGTGTTTCACGATTTCGAGTACTTGGTACTCAACTATGGGAGAGCACTGAGCCGTCTCGTATAATAGGTGAACTTTTTACAATAGCAGTTCAACACTGGGGGGGAGGGGGGTAGAAAAAGGGGGTAACTGTTTAGAGCACAGGGTACTCTACTGTGGGAGGGCCTAAAGCCGTCCCGAGCAGTGACTGAAAACGAAGCGTTTCCCTCGCATGCCCAACGACTGACGGAAGAAGGCGTCCAAAAACTGTTTAAAATAACCGTACCTTTCAGGCTACGCTGTTCCTGTGTCATCCCCATAAGCCTCCATTGTTGGTCTAGTGGTGTTAAACATTTTGGATACTTTGTCGGATTCACTTATTTTGTAATTTGTCCAGTAAAAACATTTTTCAAAATAGTTTATATCATACAATTTATCCTTTAATCAAACTACTACAATTTACTCGTAATGTTAAAACTGGCCTCGTAAGACATTTCAAGTTTTAACAGCTGGGTACCGCAGCGGCCCAATCGACCCTAGCACTCCTGGTGGTTGGTGAGAGCAAGTGGTGTGCGCTTTCTGTTTCGGTTTCAGTGGCGCAAATTTTGAATTACTTTGCGTAACCGACGTTTGGCTATGACGAAAGTTCATGATTTCAGACCACTTTTCATCGCCCAAATGGATAGTTTTTGTAGGTCGTTTTGATTTAGCGATTCCCTGTTTTTTTTTGTTCAGTATTTTGTGCGAATTGGTCGTGACAATTTTTATTTCGATTAAGTTATAATAAAAAGAGATGCAGGTGATGATAATTCACTACGGTTTTATTCATCGTGCTTGTGTTTTTCTTTTGGAACAAGTGATCAATGTATATATCAGTCAAAGAGACAGAGTATCCGCAATGTTTTATTCAAAGGCAAGGTAGAGTCTGAGAATATAAAAAGCACAATATGACAAATGTATACAACAAATGCATCCCACCTTACAAATAAATTGTAACAAATATTGTAACAAATACAGAGAAAACACAGACAACGCACACATCGCTAGAATTGGCAGAAGCCGAGAAGCTGGTAAAGTATGACACACCGGGCCAGTGGGTAAGTAAGGATCTATGGCAAAAACGCAGCGCGCAATGCTGATGAAGAAGGAATAAGTGACATATACACAGCAATGGAGTCATATACACAGAATGGAGTCACAATATACACAGAATGGAGTCAGTCCAGAAAGTCTTAATTACTAAATTTCGATGTCGTGTCCCCCCCCCCCTAAACCTGTATCTACACAGAGCTGGTCAGACAACATCACCCCTCTGCGCTTTCTGTGGAGAAATGGAATCACTAGATCATTATTTTTTGTATTGTCGCCGCTACGATATACTTAGAAAAAGGTTACTAGTTATGCCATTTCTGCAAATAGGCGTTAGATTGACGGCGGAAATGGTGCTAAGCTTTGGTGCCTCAGTTTTGGGACATTGCCACCGGGATGCTTTCAATGCCGTTTGCGATTATATTCAGGCAACCAAGCGTATACCTTTGTGATCTTCAATCAAAAAATTATTTATTACTCCCCAGGGCAGAGTGAAGTAAACGCAGCTGAGTGGTAATCATAACACCTCAATTCTCAAAATTGCTCAACTTGATTTTTTTTTCGTTTGCACTTTTTATGTTGTTTTTATTTTTACATTAGTCTTATTATAATACCAATTCATTACACATAGTTAAAATGATCACAGAAAAACTGCACTGCACTTTCTTGGCCAATCCCCCTGAGTGGGTATGAGCCAACATCTCAGGGAAACAAAACAAAACAAAAACAAGAATCGTTTCATCGCTCGGGGCTTTCGAAGGAGCCCGGGGACTGCGTTCGTGCCTGCGCCTGCGTTCCTTGTTCCATCCTCAGGGTTGCGGTCAAGTAGCCGGCGGTGACTTTTATTTTATTAGATCTACCACTTGTTCCGCAACTGTTTTAGTGCAATAATAAGTGTAACTTCTTCTTATTTCATGTCTGTTTCTTCTCCGGGCCAGAGGCCTGCCCTCTGGTCAGCCTCTGTTCCCCCTCAAGATCTTTCCCTGGAGTTGTTTCTCCCCAATGGAACTCGTAGCGTTCCTGTCGCTTTGGTGCCGACCAGCGGTGGGTTCATCCGCATGAAAAATCCCAAGACAATCCAAACGGAACTTCGTGCGATCACTCCCCACTCTCTACTGATAACAGAGGTTCGTCAGTTTGGACGAGGGGGGATACTATGCTGCTCACCAGACAAGGCTTGCATCCAAGACCTTCTGAAGTGCACTACTTTTGCATCACATCCGGTGAGCTCTTTTATTCCACCTCATCTAGCTTGCTGCAAAGGATTGGTTCGTGGGGTAGACGCAAGTCTAAGCCCAGCAGAAGTCTTAGACATCTTTTCCCCAGCAGGTGTTATTTCTGTTTACCGCTGTACTAAACAGGAAAACCAACAGAAAGTTCCCACTGATACTGTAATTGCCACATTCGCTGGAACAGATCGCCTTTCGGAGATCAAGGCATGGCCGCTTATCTATAAGGTCGAAGCTTTGGCTCTCCGTCCGCTGCAATGTGCTAAATGTTGGCGCTTTGGACACAGTACTAAAGGTTGTCGATCGGAGACTCGATGCCGCATATGCGGGGCCATATACCGGGCTGGTCATAGTACTGCTGAGTGTCAATCAGACAATAAGACATGTTGTTTGTGCAAGGAAAATCACGCTGCAGACGATCCTAACTGTCCTGCAAGATCAAAAGAACTTCAGGTGATTGAAATCATTGAAAGGAGACGATGCTCTCATAGAGAAGCAATTGAAGAAATTCAAAGCAGGAATCAGGGTTATGCCGGCATAGCAGCTCGTCCACTTCTTTTTATGGATGCATCACTTTCTCAGTCCATTTCTGGTATGGTAGAAAAGGCCGTAGAAAAAGTATAAGACAACTTTTTACTCAATCTGTCCGACTCACTCAATAATATTATGGATTCACAGGTGGCGGGCGCATCTGATCGAATAACTAAGCGTATCCAACCTCCTAGTGCCTCAATTAATAAACCTACCAAACATCAGTCAGATGTCTCTATCGATAATGAGGCAATGCCTTTCAGATCTAACACAACTGAGCAGGAAGGTATATCTGATTCAGATTCAATAAGTAATCGGGATGTAGATATGGATTCTCGCCTTTTGAAACGCACCAGATCACCCACTAGCAAACTTAATAATTCTTCTCATCCAAAAACAAAAAAGAGTGTGAAGGAACCTAGAACTAAAGCGGACTTATTAAAAGATAGTATCTTAGATCAAGCAGTTGCTACTGCTTGCTTATCATCATAGGGTGCCTTAGAGTACTTCAGTGGAACTGCCGTTCAATTCTCTCTGCAACTACAGACTTCTTGTACCTAATTTCTCGAAAATCTCCAGACGTCATAATTTTACAAAAAAAACTTGGCTGTCTGCTGATCAAAAGTTCTATCTAAAAAACTATCAGTGCTTTCGACTTGACCGAGACTCACGTGGTGGAGGATTAATGCTTTTCATTTCATCTAAAATTTGTCATAAAGCACACTTAGTTTACCAACAAATATCACAAGATTATGAAGTATTGGTTCTGGAAATTCACTTTCCTGGATGTGCGCCACTATCTATAGTCAACAACTACTTTCCGGGTGGAATACAAGATGAAAGAGCCCTTGACATGACTGTGAGTTTTTGCAAAAACCGTAAACTATTTGCGGGAGACTTCAATTCCCATCACGTTTCATGGGGATTCCGCACTGATTCATCAGGAAAACGGTTGTGGAACTGGACTAATCGGAATAACCTTATTTGTTGGAACTCCAGAGTTCCGACATTCGTTCGATGTAATTCGAGGTCCGTCTTAGATTCGACATTTGCTAGCTCAAGTGTGACAATATCATCTTGGACTGTTCTTGATACCGCTACAAGTAGTGATCACTGCCCCCTGGTATTTGAAGTCAGCATTCTTTTAGTGACGGTAGATCGCCAGGTGCAAAGTTTCGTAAACTACTCTAAATTCAAAAAAAAACTTACAGTCAACGCTGTCTTCCTTGCCCAATATGGAAGCAAATATGAAAGCTATGAGCCTTTGTTCCACCCTAAAGTGTACAATCAAAAAATCACAGTTCACTATATCTTCAACAAAGGGAAAATTTATATCTGCCTGGTGGAATGTGGATTGCGCCAGATAATATAGACGCCGCAACGCTGCATGAAAAAACTCCTTACGAACCAATGTCCGACTGATTGGAGAAATTATTTATTTGCTAAAGCTACCTTTAAGAGAACAGTTTCATTAGCGAAGGACGATTATGAAGAAAAACGGTACAGCTATCTATCCAAGAGCGGCTACAAGAAAGCTCTATTCAGATTTCTACGTAATCGTAAAGCGATTACAGCGCACGTAAATATTGACTCAGTTATTTTTTCTCCAACTGAGTTGGAAGATACATTAACTGAAATTGCATTACGATTGGAGAAGAGATTTACATCACAAATCAAAATAAAGTGTGCAAAACCGTCATTCGGAAATGATTTTATTGAAGTAAGTAGGGATGAACTTGCGCACGTCGTTCGTATTCTGCCAAACACAGGTCCTGGACCAGATGGCGTCACTTCAGAAATGTTAAAAATATTATTCGACATCTCTCCTGAAGACCTGCTTAACGTTGTCAACTATTCACTTGAAAATAGTTGGATACCTCCTGACTAGAGACTTGCAAAAATAATACGGCTTCTTAAAAAACAGGGACTAGGAATGCAGATAGATAACATTAGGCCAATCGCTTTAACATCACACGTAGTTAAGTTAATAGAAAGAATACTTTACATTAGAGTTACAAAGTTCATAACAGATAATGCGATACTCAGTGCGTTCCAGATTGGATTTAGACCAGGTTACTCTATATGGCGGGCGCATGTTGATTTAGGGGCTCGTATAAAGCTTGCTCAGCACAGACGACAATATGCGGCCCTAGTAACCCTTGATTTAGCCAAAGCATATGACAGTGTTGAACATCCTATTCTTATCAATGTCCTAAAAGAGCTTACGTTCCCGCAGTACATAACAAATAGGATATACGAATTTTTAAAAGACAGAAAATTTTATTGCTTCCAACGAGGTGTTTCCACGCCGAAGTATAGCCAAACGAGAGGTGTTCCTCAAGGCTCTGTTCTATCACCTGTGCTATTTAATATTTTGTTAAGTTCAATACCACAGAGTGATAAGGTACACGTATATGTATATGCAGATGATATCGCGTTCTTTGCATCTGACAGCGATATTTATTTACTACATTCGACTTTACAGTGTTATTTGGCAACATTGGAAACCTGGTTTCAGAAAATTCATATGAACCTGAACGTAACTAAAAGTGCTATAATAGTTTTTCCATTGGACGCACCAGTTACTATTTCTCTTCGGTACCATCAAGAAATAATTCCCCAGGTTAACTGTATTAAATATCTAGGTGTACTGTACGATCAAAAACTGAGCTGGCGTGACCACATTGAATATATTAAAATTAAGGCTACACGCGCTGTTGGAATGATAAGTAGGCTTGGCCGCCTCCGTTCCGGTCTTCGCAGAGATACGCTGATCATAATTTATCACATGTACGTTCGTCCGATTCTTGAATTCGGATGCGTACTATTCTCTGGTGGACCAGCATACAAAATAAACCCCCTCATTCTCTTAGAGCGGGAAGCTCTACGTAGTCGTTTAGGTGTGCCAAAATTCACAGCTAACAATGTTTTGTATCAAGAAGCTCGGATACCCACCCTTGCTTGCAGATTTCGTATTTTAACTGTAAAAACCTATTTAAAAATTTCTGAATCCACTTTAAGAAGGCGACAGTTTGTATTCTTTGCCGAGTCTGGTGTCTTTTTCAATGAGCATTGGTCCCGTGTATATAAACCCCAAGTGCTATTTGTTCAAACACTTCTAGATGCTTTAAATGTTAATATATTCGAGATCACACCATCTGTCAAACCAATCGGCCAAGTGCAGATAAAATTTGACGATATCTGCCCCATGAACGATAAACACTTGCCCTATAAATATTTGATTGGTTTATTAGAACAACACCTGTCTCAATTAGGTACTAATATAGTAATTGCAACGGATGCATCCATGAGTGGCGAGAAGGCAGGTGTGGGTATTTTTTCTCTCTGATTATTCTGGTCATTTTCATTACGCCTTCCAGATTATACACCAATATTTGAAGCGGAATTAATGGCCGTTATACTTGCTATTCGTAAACTTCCTGCGACTCATTCGACAGCTGTGATAGTGTCTGACTCGTATTCCGTGTGTTCATATTTATCATCGTCGTCGACATCAGCAGTACTAGAAATGCTTAAATATTTATGCCAGCAAACATTCGTCTAGTGCGAATGATATGGGTGCGACGCCATCGTAGTATATTTATAAACGAGATGGCTGACACACTTGCGCGAACATCTCTTGATCTTCCGATTGTGCCATTCATGCCTCCTACAGCTTATGTAACAGCAGCGAGGTTTAGAAAACTTTCCCTTCTTGAAGACTCATCAAAAATCATGATAGCGAATCTAGATTTCTCGCACCTGCACTTCACATAGAATAATAAATGGTGTCCCACGCGTAAACTGGAAGTCTTGATAACAAAATTACGTTGCCGTGTACCACCTCTTAATTTCTACTTAAACAGGTCTGGTCTGGTGCCATCCCCTCTGTGCTCAAGTTGTAAGGAACCTGAACATATCGACCATTTTCTTATCAAATGTCACCGTTTCAAAAAACAAAGAAAAAACTGCTTCGAAATTTTATTAAAAAAACTAGGAATATCACTTAATACTCCCAATATTTTGTCTTTTGGAGCCACTTCATTGGGACACAGCGACAAGAACATCTGAGGGGCTCTCTGCGAATTCATATATAACACAAAAAGATTACCTTGCTAAGTCAGCGATCAGCTCTGGAATTTTACTAGCCACACTACCACTTTTTATTTGGCTGATACACTGCAATGATTCAACTTTCAGGAAAATTTCATATAACGATTCCACCTTAGATATTCAACAAATTCTATTATTCCTCTCCCCCCCCCCCCCTTCTTTTTCTTTTTTTTTTCTTTTCTTTTTTAAATTGCACCAAACTAATTTCACAGTCAAAACACAGTAATCATATTCCCCTAGTCTAAAAAATCTAAAGGTATTGACTTGCATTAACCACCCGCTTCTTGGCCAATCCCCCTTAGTGGGTGAGAGCCACAAAAGAAAGGAACAAGCAAGCAAGCAAGTCGCGAATCACGCCTGGGGTTAACTGAAATAATGCATAGAAAAAAAAGAGTGCACAGAAACCACACGACACAATATAGCAGAAAGGCAAAGGTGCAGTGTGCTGGCTGTGCTTAAGAACAGCTAGTCCAAAATGAAAAAAAGCAGACTTGATGCCTGCTTGTCCTCCGAAAGGTAGGGCTTTGCAGCTTGCTCACTACGTGAAAGACAAACTTTATGCTACAACACTGGCAGGTCTTGTGGCTTTTCTTATGCATCACCTTCATCAAAAACTTAATATCCCAAGTGATTTGCGTCTGGGTGTTGCTGTGACGCTGGCGAGCTAAAATAGATTGTAGTCATCACTTATACAGAATTGTGGACCTTAATTGGTGCTACGAGAGCGGTATTACAGGGCTAATAAATAGCAGAAGGAAACCACTTTGGCCCATTATTTTTCACAAAGGCTCTACATCGTACGCTATCACTCACAAGCTATATAAAAATAAAATGGCAGCATTCGCATCCCCATCAAACGCTACAAGTTTGGGTATTCTTTTGAAAATTTTGATGGGCGAGATGCGGAGGTTGATGAGAAGCTAAAATACTAATAGCGTGACAACGTGAGCCCTGCCCACTTCATACTGTGTTCCTTACCCGCTCGAAGACATTTCAACAAGTGGTTTTGTTATCAATATATTACTTGAGCTGGAGAGATAAAGCATACACAGTGGCCAAGCGACCCACAGTAAAGTGTACAGTTCGCCCGCATTTGCTACAAAAATACAGACATGATGCGCAACCTTCTTTTTAAGGTTATGCAAATCACTTCGAGCGAATACGCAGTGTCCCTACTCCTCATAGCGGGTAACCAAAACAATGTATGCAACGAAGGAGTGGTTAGTCCAGTTTAACTGAATATAAGCATATAAGACCATAATGAAGTCTGCTGTAACGAAGTAATAACATAACAAAGCTATTGCAGGATTCGGCTCAACTCGAATACTTTAGTGTAAACCCGCCGCTAGTAGCTAACCTTTAAACTTGTCAAGCTGTATGCCTGAGATTGAAGACTGGAACCTAACCCTATCTAAGTTTCGGTTCACAAAACGCACATGCCAACATAAACGAACCCGGCAAAACATTTTCAGAAACTTCGCGCGACACCCAGCAGAGCAGAAATGAAAATCGCAAACACTTGACAGATGGTGATACAAAACATCGCACACTTTCAGGTGATGTGCAGTGGCCTCCATCATGGCAAGAAAGTGAGATTCAAGTTGTTGTACGTATGCAAAAGCTGCTTCTGATGGCACAGTGAGATTCCCAAAAAGTTTGCTGAGGACGTGGTATGCTTTGAGCATTCTGAAATACTGGTGGGTACCCTTCAGCGTCTCACTGTCGTCTTTCAGTAACTGTGGGCAACTGCAACCATCACATGCATTCCGAAGGAAGTGTTTGATGAGAAAACCAGCTGCATAATATGCAGCGGAGTCATCGATAATATGGGAGTGAATGTTGGTCGCAAGTTCAGAGAGATCGTCTAGAGCGGGAAAGTCGTCAGGCTGTGGCTGTGCACACTCCTCATTATCCACAAGAGACGCACTGGTGAGGGAGAATGGCGAGAGCTGCTCCTGGAGGAGGTCACATTCATCATCCTCGACATTTCCGTATTCTGACAGCTTGAAGAGTTTTCTTATGCAGATGTGCTTCAGGCCACAAATAAATTGTGCTACATTGGGGTTGGTGTTGCAACCCTGCTTTTGCTAATGTGGCCAAATATGTTCTCCAGAGGATCCTGTTGAAGCCTGCGTGTTAACAGGTATTCAAAATTGTAATTTTTGGAGAGGTCGTCCCATAGTTGACAAATAGCCTGAATTGTAATTTGCCAACCTACGATGGTTTGTGGTTGACGTCTGCCAACAAACTGCCATGATGCAATACAGGGAAGCTGGCCTCGGAGGAAGTCAATCAGCTCTGAATCATTTTTCATGATTGCATGCCGCAGCTTTTGCGAAGTTCTTTTTTTACTCGAGCTGTTCAAGGCATCGAAAATCCTGTCCATACGATCACAAAATTGAGCTGTAGTGATGGCCTAGGCAGGCAGCGCGTTCGCATACACCATTGCCGTGATAGCAATCGAAACTGATGCACTGAGGACCTGAGTTGCGCTGCTGACCTTCATATTAGAAAGAGGTTTCTGATGAACGTGCCGTTCAGTCAACTTTGGAGCCAATCGCAACCGCAACTCATGTGAGGATTGATAAAGGCTTACAATGTGCGACCAGTTAACGATGCCATCCCCAATGTATAACTTGTGTGCTTGGACATTATTGCGTGTTGTTTTAATTAAATGCGGAACATAAAAAATGTAATACACCCGCTCATCATTAACTTCAAAAAAAGGCTTTGCTACAGTCACTCTTAGTTGGTTAGCGAAACTTACATTTGAACTGCCCTGACATTTATTCACTGACATTTATTTATATTTAACACTGACATTTATTTTATATTTCTTCGTTGCGTAGACGCTACCGATGTCGAGTATTGCTTAACGACCACGCATTAAAATTGGTAATGTTTTTTCTCGTCACTCCTGGGTAGATACTAGCTGTCAACCACCTGTGGCACATACCCGCATACAAGCGGCACATACCCACCCTTGGTGTGAATGTTCCACTGCTGGGCTGGAATTGCGTGACGACGTACGGTGACGAGGTTGTGACATTATTCATATCTTGACCAGCGTGCCATATCATACCATCTTACCCTCCCATGCTAATTTCGGTTCACGCCAAGTTAAGGGGGTGATCACGAGGAGCACCCAAACGTCAGCGGATAGATAGATAGATAGATAGATAGATAGATAGATAGATAGATAGATAGATAGATAGATATGATAGATAGATAGATAGATAGATAGATAGATAGATAGATAGATAGTAGATAGATAGATAGATAGATTAGATAGATAGATAGATAGATAGATAGATAGATAGATAGATAGATATAGATAGATAGATAGATAGATAGATACAATAGATGATACTCCCACACCTGAAATAACCTCCAAAACTGGGTAAACCGGTTGTTCTCTAGCGCGCTACCTTTCCTGTTTTTTTTTTTACGACCTACTATCGAAGTAAAAGTTTCCTCTCGTGCTAACTGAGTTTTTGAACGTATGAAGGGTAGTAATTATTTACCAAAATGAGGTTTTCAGATTGTATAGAGAGAGTAAATTTTTACTGCCTTCAGAAGCTTTGGATGTTATTTCTGGGAGTTATTTCAGGTGGTAGAAAAATAAAATAAAAGTTGATGGATGCATTCGCCAAAAGTCGACAAATGTATAGAAATCAAATGATGGCAGAATTAATGACACATAGATTCTCATACAGACGAACACGCACACACAACAAATCCAGAATAAAACATCACACGAACAGACTGCACGCGTTACTCGACTGCACTTTGACAACGGTATATATAGGCACGACTTCTTGACCGGCCGTGCAGTACCGGTAGGAGAGCTCTTTTTTTGCATCGATTTACAACGACGGTTGAAGGTACAAGCGTAAACATGAGAAGGCTGCAGGCCGCTGTATGTTCCACTGACCTTTTATTATAAATCTACCCGATCCCACTTTTTGATTATCCAATAATTACTTAGCACACCAGACTCTTGGCCCCACAAGTGTTAGCATTGCTGATGCACAAGTCCATACCATATACCTAAGTACACACAAACCATGGCAGCTCAATGATTTTCATTGAGCGACCATGCACAAACACAGTAGCAGCGCGTATTCGTGACACCAGGCGTAGAAGAGCTGTGCACGCCTGCATACAAGCTGCTTACAAACGGGGTACTAGGCCTTTTCGAGGAGCACGGCTATGCGATGAAACACAGCTGGCGATCCAAGAATACGTATTCTGCGCGAATTTCGTCGTCATTTCAGACACAAATGGACACTTGACGGTTATCTTACGGGGACGGGGCGGTGTATGCATACTTTCAACGAAAGACCACCGTCCGGGTTTTCTTCGTGCTCACCGGCAGCCGCTTGTTGGTTCCGTCTGCCTCTTATCGGCTCTGTGCTACATGTTTGAGAAGAGTTGGTGCATGAGGGAGGCAATGAGGGCAGCACTATACTCCAGCAGACATCGTATTCTGTGGAACAAAATGTATGCCATGCTTCTTTCACCTGCCCCTGTGACACACTCCAACTGGTCACTGGCGGCCGCGGCTCGGTGCCGACTACATAGTGAAGAGTTTTGCTTATCGCTTCTCCAGGAAGCAACCACGGACGATGAGACCAGATTGATTTTGTTAGCACTGGCAGATCTTCGCGTTTCGGCACGGAAGCGAGATATGCGCGACGTGCAGGTTCGGAGGCGCTCGGTAGCGCATGGTCGTTCGATGATGTAGGAAACACATGACATCTATCCGCCCAACCAGACACACAGATCCCGAGCTTCTTGCACTATCTGACTCCAGGGCCACCGCAGATCAGAAGCCAACAATTCGCGAAAATATGCAGGACAACTTTCTACAGCAGGTTTCTTTTTTTTTCTTTGAGAGCCCCCTCCCAACCTCCCCCCATTTTTTTTTCGTTCACAGAAAGCTGTCATCGCTCGTTGTGCTTATGCTGCCCCCAGTTCCAGTAAAAGTGCGTTGACTCGAGGTCTGTCATGAGGCACCACGACGATGCCAAAAAAAAAAAAAAACATCTGTGGTCCTCACGTACCTTCAGGATTCACCGAGAACGTCACTATATGGGGGGGGGGGGGGGGGTATGGGGCAAAAGCCGCTGAAGCAGCGGCACCTTGCAGTCACGTAGTAATAAACTCTGAAACGCAGTTCAAAAATCACGTGATAGAAAACTCTCTACGTGGCAAAACTGGATTTTGACATCCTTTTACTACGTGCCTCACAGGTGGTGGTAAAACTATGTCATGTACCATCTTTTACTCCAACACGAGGTAGTAATTTTAAACGCGAGAGAGTTTTCAGAGGTCATGAGCCACAAAACCACCAAACTTGGGTAGTTTTAGCTTACAGTGTAGAGCTGGTTTTAGTGGGCTGCGAGAGAGGGCGCCACCACCACGCCGAGCGAGACCAGTGCTCCTACCCGACGCGTATTGCCACGGCCATGACGAGCTGGAAGCCGATAAAGCGCTGCCGAAAGTAACGCATGTATGTCACACACGGACAATGTGAATCTGCCCAACATAGAAGTGTGGCAACTTGGGCTGGTTGGTATGGCATGACGATAGTTATAGCGCGAGAACAAAACGATGACACAGAGACAAGTTCTTCGTGTTCTTCTTGTCTCGTGTTCGGCGTTTTGTTCTCGCGCTATAACTATCGTCCTACCCAACAAGGTTCTACTCGTGCTTAGATTCTCTACATGCTTACACAAACATCATTGACGCTTTGGTAAACGGAGCAGGG
>NW_023608513.1:0-41354 GCF_013339725.1 Rhipicephalus microplus | reverse complement strand
CATTTCTCAAAAGCTATCAGCGCAAGAAAAAGCGACACACGCCCCCGGGTAGGCTAGAACCTCCAACCTTTCGGTTAACAGCCGAACGCGCTAGCCAACTGCGCCACTGAGACAGTCGTGCTCCACTCTCACCACCAACAGAACATTTGTTCAAAGCTATCAGCACAAAGAAAAAGAGCGACACACTGCTCCAGGGAGGGCTCCAACCTTCAACCTTTCGGTTAAAGGCCGAACGCGCTAGCCAATTGCGTAACGGAGACAGTCGTGCTCCTCTCTCACCACCGTCAGAACATTTCTCAAAAGCTATCAGCGCAAAAAAAAGCGACACACCGCCCCCGGGTAGGCTCGAACCTCCAACCTTTCGATTAACAGCCGAACGTGCTAGCCAATTGAGCCACGGAGACAGTCGTGCTCCACTCTCACCACCATCAGAATATTTGTTCAAAGCTATCAGCGCAAAGAAAAAAAGCGACACACTGCTCCCGGGAAGGCTCGAACCTCCAGCCTTTCGGTTAACAGCCGAACGCGCTAGCCAATTGCGCCACGGAGATTGTCGTGCTCCACTCTCACCACCATCAGAACATTTCTCCAAAGCTATCAGCGCAAAGAAAAAAAAAGCCACACACCACCTCCGGGTAGGCTGGAACCTCCAACCTTTCGGTTAACAGCCGAATGCGCAAGACAATTGCACAGCGGAGACAGTCGTGCTCCACTTTCACCACCGTCAGAACATTTCTCAAAGCTATCAGCGCAAAAAAGCGACACACTGCCTAGGAGGGCTTGAACCTCCAACCTTTCGGTTAACAGCCGAACGCGCTAGCCAATTGCGCCACAGAGATTGTCGTGCTCCACTCTCACCACCATCAGAACATTTTTCCAATGCTATCAGCGCAAAGAAAAAAAGCGACACACTGCTCCCGGGAAGGCTCGAACCTCCAGCCTTTCGGTTAACAGCCGAACGCGCTAGCCAATTGCGCCACGGAGATTGTCGTGCTCCACTCTCACCACCATCAGAATATTTCTCCAAAGCTATCAGCGCGAAGAAAAAAAAAAGCGACACACCACTCCCGGGAGGGCTCGAGCCTCCAACCTTTCGGTTAACAGCCGAACGGGCCAGCCAATTGCGCCATGGAAACAGTCGTGCTCCACTCTCACCACCGTCAGAATATTTCTCAAAAGCCATCAGCGGAAAAAAAGCGACACACCGCCCCCGGGTGGGCTCAAACCTCCAACCTTTCGGTTAACAGCCGAACGCGCTAGATAATTGCGCCACGGAGACAGTCGTGCTCCACTCTCACCTCAGTCAGAACATTTCTCCAAAGCTATCAGGGCAAAGAAAAAAAATGGCAGCATATTCACGGAATGAATAATGGAGAGTGGGGCGAAGCATTCGTCCATCCATGCGTCCATCTTTGTAACCGTCCATGCATCTGTTCGTGCGCCCGACCCTGCGTTCGTTCATGAACCCGCCCCTGCGTCCTTTCATGAGTCCATCCATGCATCTGTCAGTGTGTCCATTCGTCCATCTATTCAACACTCCAAGTCCCACCATCTCGCATCTTTTTATCATATATTCCCCATATGTAAGCACTGTCAGTGGACATTCCAAGGACTAAACGAGAGCTGGCACACGCACACTTTCTTAAGGCTTGCGCTTCGGGTATACTTCCCACCTTCAACCACCTTGAGTTCATGGTAAATACTATTCCACTGTATTCATGGCATGCACTGCGGCCCAATGCTCGCTAAACCTTTCTAAAACCAAGGAGGTTACGCCCAGAGAGTATAACGTAGCAACCTTTTCCTGTCAGATAGTGGTCAATATACATGCCAGTGGCTGCTAAGTTGAAATGAGAGACAGGAGGATTCAGCTTTTATGTTCTTACGGCTTGCGCTTCGTATCTGCTTCCCCCCCCCCTTTAACCACCTCGAATTCATTCATGGTATATACTAGTTCATTGTATTCATGGCCCTGCGGCTCAACACTCGCTAAGGCTTTCTAAAACTAAGGAGGTTACACCCAGCGAGTATAATGTAGCAACCCTTTCTTGTCCGCTAGTGCTCATTGTACATGCCATTGGCTGCTAATGGAAGTCGCAGGGTGCGCGTTGTCTAAAAGCCGAATGCTCCTGGCTCTCATTCCCCATTATCAGCCATTGGCATGTACATTGAGCACTATTGTTTATTGGTAAACAACGCAAAGAAGAAATTCTCACCGGCAGCACCTTCGAGGTCAAATGTTATACCTATTTCGGGTATGTGCCACTGGTGGTTACCTACTACGAGGGACGCACAAGCCACGCCATAAGGAGCTTCGCCCCTAAACAAAAGCGACACACCATCTCCGGGTGGGCTCAAACCTCGAATTTTTCGGTTAACAGCCGAACGCGCTAGCCAATTGTGCCACGGAGACAGTCGTGCTCCACTCTCACCACCATGAGAACAATTCTTCAAAGCTATCAGCGCAAAGAAAAAAAGCGACACATAGCTCCCGCGAGGGCTCGAACCTTCAGCCTATCGGATAACAGCCGAACGCGCTAGCCAATTGCGCCACGGAGACAGTCGTGCTCTTCACTCACCACCGTCAGAACATTTCACCAAAGCTATCAGCGCAAAAAAGCGACACACCGCTCCAGGGAGGGCTCAAGCCTTCAACCTTTCGGTTAACAGCCAAATGCGTTAGCCAATTGCGCAACGGAGACAGTCGTGCTCCCCTCTCACCACCGACAGAACATTTCTCCAAAGCTATCAGCGCAAAGAAGAAAAAAGCGACACATCGCTCGCGAGAGGGCTCGAACCTCCAACATTTCATTTAACGGCCGAACGCGCTGGCCAATTGCGCCACGGAGACAGTCGTGCAGCACTCTCACCTCCGTCAGAACATTTCTCCAAAGCTGTTAGCACGAAGAAAAAAAAGGGACACACCGCTCCCGGGAGGGCTCGAACCTCCAACCTTTCGGTTAAAGGCCGAACGCGCTAGCCAATTGCGCCACGGAGATTGTCGTGCTCCACTCTTACCACCATCAAAACATTTCTCCAAAGCTATCAGCGCAAAGGAAAAAAGCGACACACCGGTCCCGAGGGGGCTCGAACCTCCAACAATTCGGTTGACGGCCCAACGCGCTAGCCAATTGCGCCACGGAAACAGTCGTGCTCGACTCTCACCACCGTCAGAACATCTTTCCAAAGCTATAAGCGCAAAGAAAAAAAGCGACACACCAGTCCCGGGAGGGCTCAAACCTCCAACCTTTCGGTTAACAGCCGAACGCGCTAGACAATTGCGCCACGGAGACAGTCGTGCTCCACTCTCACCTCAGTCAGAACATTTCTCCAAAGCTATCAGGGAAAAGAAAAAAAGTGACACACCGCCCCTGGGTGGGCTCAAACTCCCAAACTTTCGATTAACAGCCGAACGCGCTAGCCGATTGCGCCACTGGGACAGTAGTGCAGCATTCTCACCACCGTCAGAACATTTCTTCAAAGCTATCAGCGCAAAGAAAAAAAAGCGACACTCCACTCCCGGGAGGGCTCGAGCCTCCAACCTTTCGGTTAACAGCCGAACGCGCTAGCCAATTGCGCCACGGAGACAGTGGTGCTCCACTCTCACCTCCTTCAGAATATTTCTCCAAAGCTATCAGGGAAAAAAAGTGACACACCGCCCCTGGGTGGGCTCAAACCTCCAATCTTTTTGTTAACGGCCGAACGCGCTAGCCAATTGCGCCACGGAGACAGTCGTGCTCCTCTCTCACCACCGTCAGAACATTTCTCCAAAACTATCACCGCGAAAAAAAAGCGACACACCACTCCCGGGAGGGCTCGAACCTCCAGCCTTTCGGTTAACAGCCGAACGCGCTAGCCAATTGCGCCACGGAGACAGTCGTGCTCCACTCTCACCACCATCAGAACATTTGTTCGAAGCTATCAGCGCAAAGAAAAAAACCGACACACCGCTCCTGGGAGGGCTCGAACCTCCAACATTTCGGTTGACGGCCGAACGTGCTAGCCAATTGCGCCACGGAGACAGTCATGCTCCACTCTCACCACCGTCAGAACCCTTCTCGAAAGCTATCAGCGCAAAAGAGCGGCACACTGCCTGGGGACACACTGCTCCCGTGAGGGCTCGAACCTCCAAACTTTAGGTTAACAGCCGAACGCGCTAGCCAATTGCGCCACGGAGACAGTCGTGCTCCACTCTCACCACCGTCAGAACATTTCTCGAAAGCTATCAGCGCAAAAAAAGCGACACACTGCTCCCGGGAGGGCTCGAACCTCCAAACTTTAGGTTAACAGCCGAACGCGCTAGCCAACTGCACCACAGAGACAGTCGTGCTCCACTCTCACCACGGTCAGAACATTTCTCCAAAGCTATCAGCGCAAAGAAAACAAGCGACACAACTATCCCGGCAGGGCTCGAACCTCCAGCCTTTCGATTAACAGCCAAACGCGCTGGCCAATTGTGCCACGGAGACAGTAGTGCAGCTTTCTCACCTCCGTCAGAACATTTTTTCAAAGCTATCAGCGCGGACAAAAAAAGTGACACACCGCTTCCCTCCAACCTTTCGCTAGACAGCCTAACGCGCTAGCCAATTGCCCCAAGGAGACAGTCGTAGTCCACTCTCACCACCGTCAGAACATTTCTCCAAAGCTATCAGCGCAAAGAAAAATAGCGACACACCGCTCCCGGGAGGGTTCGAACCTCCAACAATTCGGTTAACGGCCGAACGCGCTAGCCAATTGCGCCATGGAGACAGTCGTGCTCGACTCTCACCACAGTTAGAACATCTTTCCAAAGCTATAAGCGCAAAGAAAAAAAGCGACACACCAGTCCCGGGAGGGCCCGAGCCTCCAACCTTTCGGTCAACAGCCGAACGCGCTTGCCAATTGCGTAACGGAGACAGTCGTGCTCCACTCTCACCACCGTCAGAACATTTCTCAAAAGCTATCAGCGGAAAAAAAGCGACACACCGCCCCAGGTAGGCTCGAACCTCCAAACTTTCGGTTAAAAGCCGAACGCGCTAGCCAATTGCGCCACGGAGATTGTCGTGCTCCACTCTCACCACCATCAGGACATTTCTCCAAAGCCATCACCGCAAAGAAAAAAGCGACACACCGCTTCCGGGAGGGCGCTCGAACCTCCAACCTTTCGGTCAACAGCCGAACGCGCTTGCCAATTGCGTAACGGAGACAGTCGTTCTCCACTCTCAATACCGTAAGAACATTTCTCAAAAGCTATCAGCGCAAAAAAAGCGACACACCACTCCCGGGAGGGCTCGAACCTCCAGCCTTTCGGTTAACAGCCGAACGGGCTAGCCAATTGCGCCACGGAGACAGTCGTGCTCCACTCTCACCACCATCAGAACATTTGTTCGAAGCTATCAGCGCAAAGAAAAAAACCGACACACCGCTCCTGGGAGGGCTCGAACCTCCAACATTTCGGTTGACGGCCGAACGCGCTAGCCAATTGCGCCACGGAGACAGTCATGCTCCACTCTCACCACCGTCAGAACCCTTCTCGAAAGCTATCAGCGCAAGAGAGCGGCACACTGCCTGGGAGGGCTCGAACCTCCAAACTTTCGTTTACCCGCCGAACGCGCTTGCCAATTGTGCCACGGAGACAGTCGTGCTCCACTCTCACCACCATCAGAACATTTCTCCAAAGCTATCAGCGCAAAAAAAAGCGACACAACACCTCCGGGTAGGCTGGAACGTCCAACCTTTTGGTTAACAGCCGAACGCGCTAGCCAAATGCGCCACGGAGACAGTAGTGCTCCACTCTCGCCACGGTAAGAACATTTCTCCAAAGCTATCAGCGCAAAGAAAAAAAGCGACACATCGCTCCCGGGAGGGCTCGAACCTCCAGCCTTTCGATTAACAGCCGACAGGGCTAGCCAATTGTGCCACAGAGACAGTAGTGCAGCTTTCTCACCTCCGTCAGAACATTTTTTCAAAGCTATCAGCGCGAACAAAAAAAAGTGACACACCGCTTCCGGGAGGGCTCGAACCTCCAAACTTTCGCTTAACAGCCGAACGCGCTAGCCAATTGCGCCAAGGAGACAGTCGTGCTCCACTCTCACCACCGTCAGAACATTTCTCCAAAGCTAACAGCGCAAAGAAAAAAAGCGACACACCGCTCCCGGGAGGGCTCGGACCTCCAACCTTTCGGTCAACAGCCGAACGCGCTTGCCAATTGCGTAACGGAGACAGTCGTGCTCCACTTTCACCCTCGGCAGAACATTTCTCAAAGCTATCAGCGCAAAAAAAAGCGACACACTTCCTGGGAGGGCTCGAACCTCCAACCTTTCGGTTAACAGCCGAATGCGCTAGCCAATTGCGCCACGGAGATTGTCGTGCTCCACTCTCACCACCATCAGAACATTTTTCCAAAGCTATCAGCGCAAAGAAAAAAAGCGACACACCGCTTTTTGGAGGGCTCAAACCTCTAACCTTTCGGTTAACAGACGAACGCGCTAGCCAATTGCGCCATAGAGACAGTCGTGCTCCACTCTCACCACGGTCAGAACTTTTTTCCAAAGCTATCAGCGCACAGAAAAAAAGCGACACACCGCTTTTGGGAGGGCTCGAACCTCCAACCTTTCGGTTAACAGCCGAACGCGCTAGCCAAAAGTGCCATGGAGACAGTATTGCAGCTTTCTCACCTCCGTCAGAACATTTTTTCAAAGCTATCAGCGCGAAAAAAAAAAGTGACAAACCGCTTCCGGGACGGCTCGAACCTTCAAACTTTCGCTTAACAGCCGAACGCGCTAGCCGATTTTGCCACGGAGACAGTCGTGCTCCACTCTCACCGTCGTCAGAACATTTTTCCAAAGCTATCAGCGCAAAGAAAAAAAGCGACACACCGCTTTTGGGAGGGCTCGAACCTCCAACCTTTCTGTTAACAGCCGAACGCGCTAGCCAATTGCGCCATGGAGACAGTTGTGCTCCACTCTCACCACCGTCGGATTATTTCTCAAAAGCTATCAGCGGAAAAAAAAGCGACACACCACCCCCGGGTGGGCTCAAACCTCCAAACTTTCGGTTAATAGCCGAATGCGCTAGCCAATTGAACCACGGAGACAGTCGTGCTCCACTCTCCCCACCGTCAGAACATTTCTTCAAAGCTATCAGCGCAAAGAAAAAAAGCGACACACCGCTCCCGGGAGGGCTCGAACCTCCAACATTTCGGTTAACGGCCGAACGCGCTAGCCAATTGCGCCACGGGGACAGTCTTTTTTTTTCTTTATTGCCTTCTTGACTACAGGTCAAGCTAATATGACAATCACTATCACACGTGTTTCATGCGTGATAACGCGTCAAATGAACATATTACATCTTCAAGACACTCGGTAGTCTTATACACATCTCGCACTTTTATAACAGCTTCTACGAAACACTCATTAACGGATACACCTCTCACATCACAGTGTCTGTACGATAGCATACTACGCCAAACCGAATGAAGACCAAGTACAAATATAACATCCAAATTTTGCACGGAACTATCACAAGGCAAAAAATGAGTTCCATATGAAATAAGAGGTAAATCTTTTTTAAAGTCCTCCGTAAATTGTCCCAAAAGAGAATAGCGTTCTTACAATCAATAAACACATGTTCAATGGTCTCAGGTTTGTTACACAGGAGAAGGCTGCTTCCCCATAGTACACACATCCCTGTCTCTTCAAGCCACGTTTTAACTGACAAGGTTCCCGTATGAAGTTTAAAAAAGAAGGTTTTCACAATGGGTGGTATGCACATGTTTTTCACTCGCTTTAGTACGTCATGACCTTATTATTTTTCATACCTTGAACGGTACAGGGCACAGGAAAAACATTTTGTATTAAGTCTTTCATAAGGCGTTTTCTTTTCACATTAATTAGGTAATCTATCGAAAACCTCGCCCTTAAGAAACGATATGAGAACACAACTTCGCGCAAGAACGGTGACAAGGTGTGTCGTTCTCGCCTGTCTTAAGATACAAAGAAGTAAGGCATGTGGTGTAACAGCGTTGTTTGAAATAAAGAACGTAAAAAAGAGTCTCTCTGGCCTCAAATGAGCAGGAAACGTGATATTACTTGATTAAGAAACAGATAGCACAGAGACAGTCCTCCTTGCTTAACTCGCCGAAACAAGTTTGTTCTAGATGTTCTCTCCCACGTAGAGCTCCAGATGAACGTGGCGAATATCCTGTGGACTTTGTGAATGGTTTTACTCTTACAACTAAGTACACTCAAAAGGTACATAAAGTTAGCAGCCAGAGACATGTTGCATACAGCTGACAGAGAGAAAATTGATAAGCCACGACCGCCCCATACTTCGGTGGTCGCGCGCAGTTCTTCAGCCTTTTCAAGCCAAAATGCTTCACTGTCTTGATACCTGTCCAATGGCACCCCTAGGTAACGACTAGGCGTCGTGAGCCACTGAATATTTCCAAAGGAACTGGGCGTAAGGTCCCAATTACCATGCCATACACCAATGCTTTTTTCATTCTTCATTAAACTTCCACTCGTGTCACAAACCTTTTGAGGGATATTTAATAACGAAGTGACACTCTCTCTATCAACTGTAAAAAGGCAATATCGTCGGCGTATGCCAAAACACGCACTTCACATGACTGTAACCTGAAACCATTAATCCCTGCATGGTGAATCACTTTCTGACACAATGGTTCCAAAATTAGAGCGAATAGCAAAGGACTTAAAGGACACCCCCGGCGCACGGAGGAAAGTACTTGTATGCGCCTTGAGAGTTCTCTATTTACAATTAAATTTGTGGTTGAATTTTTGTATGCCAATTTAATACCTTTACATATGATCGCACCAAGGCCAACGTACTCAGCTAGCTCGAAGAGTATATTGTGTGGAACCATGTCAAAAGCCTTGGCTAGATCAATTTGCAACATAGCTACTTTTAGAAGCGCAGCGTCACAATACTCCAAAATGCTACTGGGAACCTGAATATTCGTGAATATGCTCTTACACTTGATGCCGCAAGTCTTATGTGACCCAAGCAACTTGTATATAGGTCCTTGCAACCTACTAGTCAGAACTTTCATAGACACCTTATAATCTACGTTTGTTAGCGTGATTGGCCTGTATCCTGTCACTTTGCGTAAAACATGTTGCTCTTTCCCTTTAGGAATCAGTCGTGCTCGACTCTCACCACCGTCTGAACATTTCTCAAAAGCTATCTGCGCAAAGAAAAAAAGTGACACACTGCTCCCGGGAGGGCTCGAACCTCCAACCTTTCGGTTAAAGGCCAAACGCGCTAGCCAATTGCATACAGGAGACACACGTGCTCCACTCTCACCACCGTCAGAACACTTCTCAAAAGATATAGCGCAAAAAAAAGCGACACACCGCCCCCGGGTAGGCTCGAATCCCCAACCTTTCGGTTAACAGCCCAACGCGCTAGCCAATTGCGTAACGGAGACAGTCGTGCTCCACTCTCACCACCGTCAGGACATTTCTCCAAAGCTATCTGCGCAAAAAAAAGTGACACACCGCCCCCGGGTAGGCTCGAACCTCAAACCTTTCGGTTAACAGCCGAACGCGCTAGCCAATTGCGCCACGGAGATTGTCGTGCTCCACTCTCACCACCATCAGAACATTTCTCCAAAGCCATCAGCGCAAAGAAAAAAAGCGACACACCTCTCCCGGGAGGGCTCCGACCTCCAACCTTTCGGTTAAAGGCCGAACGCGCTAGCCAATTGCGTAACGGAGACAGTCGTGCTCCACTCTCAGCACCGTCAGAACATTTCTCAGAAGCTATCAGCGCAAAAAAAGCGACACTCCGCCCCCGGGTAGGCTCGAACCTCCAACCTTTCGGTTAAAAGCCGAACGCGCTAGCCAATTGCGCCACAGAGATTGTCGTGCTCCACTCTCACCACCATCAGAACATTTCTCCAAAGCCATCACCGTAAAGAAAAAAAGCGACACACCGCTCCCGGGAGGGCTCGAACCTCCAACCTTTCGGTCAACAGCCGAAAGCGCTTGCCAATTGCGTAACGGAGACAGTCGTGCTCCACTCTCAATACCGTCCGAACATTTCTCAAAAGCTATCAGCGCAAAAAAAGCAACACACCTCCCCAGGGTAGGCTCGAACCTCCAACCTTTCGCTTAACAGCCAAACGTGCTAGCCAATTGTGCCACGGAGATAGTCGTGCTCCACTCTCACCGTCGTCAGAACATTTTTCCAAAGCTATCAGCGCAAAGAAAAAAAGCGACACGCCACTTTTGGGAGGGCTCGAACCTCCAACCTTTCGGTTAACAGCCGAACGTGCTAGCCAATTGTGCCACGAAGACAGTCGTGCTTCATTCTCACCACCATCAGAACATTTCTCCAAAGCTATCAGCGCAAAGAAAACAAGCGACACAACTATCCCGGCAGGGCTCGAACCTCCAGCCTTTCGATTAACAGCCAAACGCGCTAGCCAATTGTGCCACGGAGACAGTAGTGCAGCTTTCTCACCTCCGTCAGAACATTTTTTCAAAGCTATCAGCGCGGACAAAAAAGTGACACACCGCTTCCCTCCAACCTTTCGCTAGACAGCCTAACGCGCTAGCCAATTGCCCCAAGGAGACAGTCGTAGTCCACTCTCACCACCGTCAGAACATTTCTCCAAAGCTATCAGCGCAAAGAAAAATAGCGACACACCCGCTCCCGGGAGGGTTCGAACCTCCAACAATTCGGTTAACGGCCGAACGCGCTAGCCAATTGCGCCATGGAGACAGTCGTGCTCGACTCTCACCACAGTGAGAACATCTTTCCAAAGCTATAAGCGCAAAGAAAAAAAAGCGACACACCAGTCCCGGGAGGGCCCGAGCCTCCAACCTTTCGGTTAACAGCCGAACGCGCTAGCCAATTGCACCACGGAGACAGTCGCGCTCCACTCTAACCACCGTCAGAACATTTCTCAAAAGCTATCAGCGCAAAAAAAAGCGACACACCGCCCCCGGGTAGGCTCGAACCTCCAACCTTTCGGTTAACAGCCGAACGCCCTAGCCAATTGCGCCACTGAGACAGTCGTGCTCCACTCTCACCACCATCAAAACATTTGTTCAAAGCTATCAGCGCAAAGAAAAAAAGGGACACACTCCTCCCGGGAGGGCTCCAACCTCCAACCTTTCGGTTAAAGGCCGAACGCGCTAGCCAATTGCGTAACGGAGACAGTCGTGCTCCACTCTCACCACCGTCAGAACATTTCTCAAAAGCTATCAGCGGAAAAAAAAGCGACACACGGCCCCAGGTAGGCTCGAACCTCCAACCTTTCGGTTAACAGCCGAACGCGCTAGCCAATTGCGCCACGGAGACAGTCGTGCTCCACTCTCACCACCATCAGAACATTTGTTCGAAGCTATCAGCTCAAAGAAAAAAACCGACACACCGCTCCTGGGAGGGCTCGAACCTCCAACATTTCGGTTGACGGCCGAACGCGCTAGCCAATTGCGCCACGGAGACAGTCATGCTCCACTCTCACCACCGTCAGAACCCTTCTCGAAAGCTATCAGCGCAAAAGAGCGGCACACTGCCTGGGAGGGCTCGAACCTCCAAACTTTCGTTTACCCGCCGAACGCGCTTGCCAATTGTGCCACGTAGACAGTCGTGCTCCACTCTCACCACCATCAGAACATTTCTCCAAAGCTATCAGCGCAAAAAAAAAAGCGACACAACACCTCCGGGTAGGCTGGAACGTCCAACCTTTCGGTTCACAGCCGAACGCGCTAGCCAAATGCGCCACGGAGACAGTAGTGCTCCACTCTCGCCACGGTAAGAACATTTCTCCAAAGCTATCAGCGCAAAGAAAAAAAGCGACACATCGCTCCCGGGAGGGCTCGAACCTCCAGCCTTTCGATTAACAGCCGACAGGGCTAGCCAATTGTGCCACAGAGACAGTAGTGCAGCTTTCTCACCTCCGTCAGAACATTTTTTCAAAGCTATCAGCGCGAACAAAAAAAAGTGACACACCGCTTCCGGGAGGGCTCGAACCTCCAAACTTTCGCTTAACAGCCGAACGCGCTAGCCAATTGCGCCAAGGAGACAGTCGTGCTCCACTCTCACCACCGTCAGAACATTTTTCCAAAGCTATCAGCGCAAAGAAAAAAAGCGACACACCGCTTTTGGGAGAGCTCGAACCTCCAACCTTTCTGTTAACAGCCGAACGCGCTAGCCAATTGCGCCATGGAGACAGTTGTGCTCCACTCTCACCACCGTCGGATTATTTCTCAAAAGCTATCAGCGGAAAAAAAAAGCGACACACCACCCCCGGGTGGGCTCAAACCTCCAAACTTTCGGTTAATAGCCGAATGCGCTAGCCAATTGAACCACGGAGACAGTCGTGCTCCACTCTCCCCACCGTCAGAACATTTCTCCAAAGCTATCAGCGCAAAGGAGAAAAAAGCGACACATCGCTCCCGGGAGGGCTCGAACGTCCAACCTTTCGGTTAACAGCCGAACGCGGCTAGCCAATTGCGCCACGGGGACAGTCTTTTTTTTTCTTTATTGCCTTCTTGACTACAGGTCAAGCTAATATGACAATCACTATCACACGTGTTTCATGCGTGATAACGCGTCAAATGAACATATTACATCTTCAAGACACTCGGTAGTCTTATACACATCTCGCACTTTTAACAGCTTCTACGAAACACTCATTAACGGATACACCTCTCACATCACAGTATCTGTACGATAGCATACTACGCCAAACCGAATGAAGACCAAGTACAAATATAACATCCAAATTTTGCACGGAACTATCACAAGGCAAAAAATGAGTTCGATATGAAATAAGAGGTAAATCTTTTTTAAAGGCCTCCGTAAATTGTCCCAAAAGAGAATAGCGTTCTTACAATCAATAAACACATGTTCAATGGTCTCAGGTTTGTTACACAGGAGAAGGCTGCTTCCCCATAGTACACACATCCCTGTCTCTTCAAGCCACGTTTTAACTGACAAGGTTCCCGTATGAAGTTTAAAAAAGAAGGTTTTCACAATGGGTGGTATGCACATGTTTTTCACTCGCTTTAGTACGTCATGACCTTATTATTTTTCATACCTTGAACGGTACAGGGCACAGGAAAAACATTTTGTATTAAGTCTTTCATAAGGCGTTTTCTTTTCACATTAGTTAGGTAATCTATCGAAAACCTCGCCCTTAAGAAACGATATGAGAACACAACTTCGCGCAAGAACGGTGACAAGGTGTGTCGTTCTCGCCTGTCTTAAGATACAAAGAAGTAAGGCATGTGGTGTAACAGCGTTGTTTGAAATAAAGAACGTAAAAAAGAGTCTCTCTGGCCTCAAATGAGCAGGAAACGTGATATTACTTGATTAAGAAACAGATAGCACAGAGACAGTCCTCCTTGCTTAACTCGCCGAAACAAGTTTGTTCTAGATGTTCTCTCCCACGTAGAGCTCCAGATGAACGTGGCGAATATCCTGTGGACTTTGTGAATGGTTTTACTCTCGCCACGGTAAGAACATTTCTCCAAAGCTATCAGCGCAAAGAAAAAAAGCGACACACCGCTCCCGGGAGGGCTCGAACCTCCAGCCTTTCGATTAACAGCCGACAGGGCTAGCCAATTGTGCCACAGAGACAGTAGTGCAGCTTTCTCACCTCCGTCAGAACATTTTTTCAAAGCTATCAGCGCGAACAAAAAAAAGTGACACACCGCTTCCGGGAGGGCTCGAACCTCCAAACTTTCGCTTAACAGCCGAACGCGCTAGCCAATTGCGCCAAGGAGACAGTCGTGCTCCACTCTCACCACCGTCAGAACATTTTTCCAAAGCTATCAGCGCAAAGAAAAAAAGCGACACACCGCTTTTGGGAGAGCTCGAACCTCCAACCTTTCTGTTAACAGCCGAACGCGCTAGCCAATTGCGCCATGGAGACAGTTGTGCTCCACTCTCACCACCGTCGGATTATTTCTCAAAAGCTATCAGCGGAAAAAAAAGCGACACACCACCCCCGGGTGGGCTCAAACCTCCAAACTTTCGGTTAATAGCCGAATGCGCTAGCCAATTGAACCACGGAGACAGTCGTGCTCCACTCTCCCCACCGTCAGAAAATTTCTTCAAAGCTATCAGCGCAAAGAAAAAAAGCGACACACCGCTCCCGGGAGGGCTCGAACCTCCAACATTTCGGTTAACGGCCGAACGCGCTAGCCAATTGCGCCACGGGGACAGTCTTTTTTTTTTCTTTATTGCCTTCTTGACTACAGGTCAAGCTAATATGACAATCACTATCACACGTGTTTCATGCGTGATAACGCGTCAAATGAACATATTACATCTTCAAGACACTCGGTAGTCTTATACACATCTCGCACTTTTATAACAGCTTCTACGAAACACTCATTAACGGATACACCTCTCACATCACAGTGTCTGTACGATAGCATACTACGCCAAACCGAATGAAGACCAAGTACAAATATAACATCCAAATTTTGCACGGAACTATCACAAGGCAAAAAATGAGTTCCATATGAAATAAGAGGTAAATCTTTTTTTAAAGGCCTCCGTAAATTGTCCCAAAAGAGAATAGCGTTCTTACAATCAATAAACACATGTTCAATGGTCTCAGGTTTGTTACACAGGAGAAGGCTGCTTCCCCATAGTACACACATCCCTGTCTCTTCAAGCCACGTTTTAACTGACAAGGTTCCCGTATGAAGTTTAAAAAAGAAGGTTTTCACAATGGGTGGTATGCACATGTTTTTCACTCGCTTTAGTACGTCATGACCTTATTATTTTTCATACCTTGAACGGTACAGGGCACAGGAAAAACATTTTGTATTAAGTCTTTCATAAGGCGTTTTCTTTTCACATTAGTTAGGTAATCTATCGAAAACCTCGCCCTTAAGAAACGATATGAGAACACAACTTCGCGCAAGAACGGTGACAAGGTGTGTCGTTCTCGCCTGTCTTAAGATACAAAGAAGTAAGGCATGTGGTGTAACAGCGTTGTTTGAAATAAAGAACGTAAAAAAGAGTCTCTCTGGCCTCAAATGAGCAGGAAACGTGATATTACTTGATTAAGAAACAGATAGCACAGAGACAGTCCTCCTTGCTTAACTCGCCGAAACAAGTTTGTTCTAGATGTTCTCTCCCACGTAGAGCTCCAGATGAACGTGGCGAATATCCTGTGGACTTTGTGAATGGTTTTACTCTTACAACTAAGTACACTCAAAAGGTACATAAAGTTAGCAGCCAGAGACATGTTGCATACAGCTGACAGAGAGAAAATTGATAAGCCACGACCGCCCCATACTTCGGTGGTCGCGCGCAGTTCTTCAGCCTTTTCAAGCCAAAATGCTTCACTGTCTTGATACCTGTCCAATGGCACCCCTAGGTAACGACTAGGCGTCGTGAGCCACTGAATATTTCCAAAGGAACTGGGCGTAAGGTCCCAATTACCATGCCATACACCAATGCTTTTTTCATTCTTCATTAAACTTCCACTCGTGTCACAAACCTTTTGAGGGATATTTAATAACGAAGTGACACTCTCTCTATCAACTGTAAAAAAGGCAATATCGTCGGCGTATGCCAAAACACGCACTTCACATGACTGTAACCTGAAACCATTAATCCCTGCATGGTGAATCACTTTCTGACACAATGGTTCCAAAAATAGAGCGAATAGCAAAGGACTTAAAGGACACCCCTGGCGCACGGAGGAAAGTACTTGTATGCGCCTTGAGAGTTCTCTATTTACAATTAAATTTGTGGTTGAATTTTTGTATGCCAATTTCATACCTTTACATATGATCGCACCAAGACCAACGTACTCAGCTAGCTCGAAGAGTATATTGTGTGGAACCATGTCAAAAGCCTTGGCTAGATCAATTTGCAACATAGCTACTTTTAGAAGCGCAGCGTCACAATACTCCAAAATGCTCCTGGGAACCTGAATATTCGTGAATATGCTCTTACACTTGATGCCGCAAGTCTTACGTGACCCAAGCAACTTGTATATAGGTCCTTGCAACCTACTAGTCAGAACTTTCATAGACACCTTATAATCTACGTTTGTTAGCGTGATTGGCCTGTATCCTGTCACTTTGCGTAAAACATGTTGCTCTTTCCCTTTAGGAATCAGTCGTGCTCGACTCTCACCACCGTCTGAACATTTCTCAAAAGCTATCTGCGCAAAGAAAAAAAGTGACACACTGCTCCCGGGAGGGCTCGAACCTCCAACCTTTCGGTTAAAGGCCAAACGCGCTAGCCAATTGCATACAGGAGACACACGTGCTCCACTCTCACCACCGTCAGAACACTTCTCAAAAGCTATAGCGCAAAAAAAAAAGCGACACACCGCCCCCGGGTAGGCTCGAATCCCCAACCTTTCGGTTAACAGCCCAACGCGCTAGCCAATTGCGTAACGGAGACAGTCGTGCTCCACTCTCACCACCGTCAGGACATTTCTCCAAAGCTATCAGCGCAAAAAAAAGTGACACACCGCCCCCGGGTAGGCTCGAACCTCAAACCTTTCGGTTAACAGCCGAACGCGCTAGCCAATTGCGCCACGGAGATTGTCGTGCTCCACTCTAACCACCATCAGAACATTTCTCCAAAGCCATCAGCGCAAAGAAAAAAAGCGACACACCTCTCCCCGGGAGGGCTCCGACCTCCAACCTTTCGGTTAAAGGCCGAACGCGCTAGCCAATTGCGCCACAGAGATTGTCGTGCTCCACTCTCACCACCATCAGAACATTTCTCCAAAGCCATCACCGCAAAGAAAAAAAGCGACACACCGCTCCCGGGAGGGCTCGAACCTCCAACCTTTCGGTCAACAGCCGAACGCGCTTGCCAACTGCGTAACGGAGACAGTCGTGCTCCACTCTCAATACCGTCCGAACATTTCTCAAAAGCTATCAGCGCAAAAAAAGCAACACACCTCCCCAGGGTAGGCTCGAACCTCCAACCTTTCGATTAACAGCCGAACGCGCTAGCCAATTGTGCCACGGAGACAGTCGTGCTCCACTTTCACCACCGTCAGAACATTTCTCAAAGCTATCAGCGCAAAAAAAGTGACACACTTCCTGGGAGGGCTCGAACCTCCAACCTTTCGGTTAACAGCCGAATGCGCCAGCCAATTGCGCCACGGAGATTGTCGTTCTCCACTCTCACCACCATCAGAACATTTTACCAAAGCTATCAGCGCAAAGAAAAAAAGCGACACACCGTTTTTGGAGGGCTCGAACCTCTAACCTTTCGGTTAACAGACGAACGCGCTAGCCAATTGCGCCTTGGAGAAAGTCGTCCTCCACTCTCACCACGGTCAGAACATTTTTTCAAAGCTATCAGCGCGAAGAAAATAAAGTGACACACCGCTTCCGGGAGGGCTCGAACCTTCAAACTTTCGCTTAACAGCTAAACGCGCTAGCCAAATGTGCCACGGAGATAGTCGTGCTCCACTTTCACCGTCGTCAGAACATTTTTCCAAAGCTATCAGCGCAAAGAAAAAAAGCGACCCGCCACTTTTGGGAGGGCTCGAACCTCCAACCTTTCGGTTAACAGCCGAACGTGCTAGCCAATTGTGCCACGAAGACAGTCGTGCTTCATTCTCACCACCATCAGAACATTTCTCCAAAGCTATCAGCGCCAAGAAAAAGAAAGCGACACACCACCTTCGGGTAGGCTGGAGTGTCCAACCTTTCGGTTCACAGCCGAACGCGCTAGACATTTGCGCCACGGAGACAGTCGTGCTCACTCTCACCACCGTCAGAACATTTCTCGAAAGATATCAGCGCAAAAAAAAGCGACACACTGCTCCCGGGAGGGCTCGAACCTCCAGCCTTTCGATTAACAGCCAAACGCGCTAGCCAATTGCGCCACGCAGACAGTCGTGCTCCACTCTCACCACCGTCAGAACATTTCTCGAAAGCTATCAGCGCAAAAAAGCGACACACTGCTCCCGGGAGGGCTCGAACCTCCAAACTTTAGGTTAACAGCCGAACGCGCTTGCCGATTGCGCCAAGGAGACAGTCGTGCTCCACTCTCACCACCGTCCGAACATTTCTCCAAAGCCATCAGCGCAAAGAAAAATAGCGACACACCGCTCCCGGAAGTGCTCGAACCTCCAACAATTCGGTTAACGGCCGAACGCGCTAGCCAATTGCGCCACGGAGACAGTCGTGCTCGACTCTCACCACAGTTAGAACATCTTTCCAAAGCTATAAGCGCAAAGAAAAAAAAGCGACACACCAGTCCCGGGTAGGCTCGAACCTCCAACCTTTCGGTTAACAGCCGACCGCCCTAGCCAATTGCGCCACTGAGACAGTCGTGCTCCACTCTCACCACCATCAGAACATTTGTTCAAAGCTATCAGCGCAAAGAAAAAAAGGGACACACTCCTCCCGGGAGGGCTCCAACCTCCAACCTTTCGGTTAAAGGCCCAACGCGCTAGCCAATTGCGTAACGGAGACAGTCGTGCTCCACTCTCACCACCGTTAGAACATTACTCAAAAGCTATCAGCGCAAAAAAAAGCGACACACCGCCCCCGGGTAGGCTCGAACCTCCAAACTTTCGGTTAAAAGCCGAACGCGCTAGCCAATTGCGCCACGGAGATTGTCGTGCTCCACTCTCACCACCATCAGAACATTTCTCCAAAGCCATCACCGCAAAGAAAAAAAGCGACACACCGCTCCCGGGAGGGCTCGAACCTCCAACCTTTCGGTCAACAGCCGAACGCGCTTGCCAATTGCGTAACGGAGACAGTCGTGCTCCACTCTCAATACCGTCAGAACATTTCTCAAAAGCTATCAGCGCAAAAAAAAGCAACACACCGCCCCCGGGTAGGCTCGAACCTCCAACCTTTCGAATAACAGCCGAACACGCTAGCCAATTGAGCCACGGAGACAGTCGTGCTCCACTCTCACCACCATCAGAACATTTTTTCAAAGCTATCAGCGCAAAGAAAAAAAGCGACACACCGCTTTTTGGAGGGCTCAAACCTCTAACCTTTCGGTTAACAGACGAACGCGCTAGCCAATTGCGCCATGTAGACAGTCGTGCTCCACTCTCAACACCGTCAGAACAATTCTCCAAAGCTATCAGCACAAAAAAAAGCGACACACAACCCCCGGGTAGGCTCGAACCTCCAACCCATTGGTTAACAGCCGAACGCGCTAGCCAAATGTGCCACGGAGACAGTATTGCAGCTTTCTCACCTCCGTCAGAACATTTTTTCAAAGCTATCAGCGCGAAGAAATAAAAAGGGACACACCACTTCCGGGACGGCTCGAACCTTCAAACGTTCGCTTAACAGCCGAACGCGCTAGCCAATTGTGCCACGGAGACAGTCGTGCTCCACTCTCACCGTCGTCAGAACATTTTTCCAAAGCTATCAGCGCAAAGAAAAAAAGCGACACACCGCTTTTGGGAGGGCTCGAACCTCCAACCTTTCTGTTAACAGCCGAACGCGCTAGCCAATTGCGCCATGGAGACAGTCGTGCTCCACTCTCACCACCGTCAGAACATTTCTTCAGAGCTCTCAGCGCAAAGAAAAAAAGCGACACACCGCCCCCGGGTGCGCTCAAACCTCCAAACTTTCGGTTAAAAGCCGAACGCGCTATCCAATTGCACCACGGAGACAGTCTTTTTTTTATTGCCTTCTTGACTGCAGGTCAAGCTCATATGACAATCACTATCACACGTGTTTCATGCGTGATAACGCGTCAAATGAACATATTACATCTTCAACGCACTCGGTAGTCTTATACACATCTCGCACTTTTATAACAGCTTCCACGAAACACTCATTAACGGATAGAACTCTCACATCACAGTGTCTGTACGATAGCATACTACGCCAAACCGAATGAAGACCAAGTACAAATATAACATCCAAAATTTGCACGGAACTATCACAAGGCAAAAAATGAGTTCCATATGAAATAAGAGGTAAATCTTTTTTTAAAGTCCTCCGTAAAATGTCCCAAAAGAGAATAGCGTTCTTACAATCAATAAACACATGTTCAATGGTCTCAGGTTTGTTACACAGGAGACAGCTGCTTCCCCATAGTACATACATCCCTGTCTCTTCAAGCCACGTTTTAACTGACAAGGTTCCCGTATGAAGTTTAAAAAAGAAGGTTTTCACAATGGGTGGTATGCACATGTTTTTCACTCGCTTTAGTACGTCATGACCTTATTATTTTTCATACCTTGAATGGTACAGGGCACAGGAAAAACATTTTGTATTAAGTCTTTCATAAGGCCTTTTCTTTTCACATTAGTTAGGTAATCTATCGAAAACCTCGCCCTTAAGAAACGATATGAGAACACAACTTCGCGCAAGAACGGTGACAAGGTGTGTCGTTCTCGGCTGTCTTAAGATACAAAGAAGTAAGGTATGTGGTGTAACAGCATTGTTTGAAATAAAGAACGTAAAAAAGAGTCTCTCTGGCCTCTAATGAGCAGGAAACGTGATATTACTTGATTAAGCAACAGATGGCACACAGACAGCCCTCCTTGCTTACCTCGCCGAAACAAGTTTGTTCTAGATGTTCTCTCCCACGTAGAGCTCCAGATGAACGTGGCGAATATCCTGTTGACTTTGTGAATGGTTTTACGCTTACATATAAGTACACTCAAAAAGTACATAAAGTTAGCAGCCAGAAACATGTTGCATACAGCTGACAGAGAGAAAATTGATAAGCCACGACCGCTCCATCCTTCGGTGGTCGCGCGCAGTTCTTCAGCCTTTTCAAGCCAAAATGCTTCACTGTCTTGATACCTGTCCAATGGCACCCCTAGGTAACGACTAGGCGTCGTGAGCCACTGAATATTTCGAAAGGAACTGGGCGTAAGGTCCCAATAACCATGCCATAAACCAATGCTTTTTTCATTGTTCATTAAACTTCCACTCGTGTCACAAACCCTTTGAGGGATATTTAATAACGAAGTGACACTCTCTCTATCAACTGTAAAAAAGACAATATCGTCGGCGTATGCCAAAACACGCACTTCACATGACTGCAACCTGAAACCATTAATCCCTGCATGATGAATCACTTTCTGACACAATGGTTCCAAAAATAGAGCGAATAGCAAAGGACTCAAAGGACACCCCTGGCGCACGGAGGAAAGTACTTGTATGCGCCTTGAGAGTTCTCTATTTACAATTAAATTTGTGGTTGAATTTTTGTATGCCAATTTAATACCTTTACATATGATCGCACCAAGACCCACGTACTCAGCTAGCTCGAAGAGTATATTGTGTGGAACCATGTCGAAAGCCTTGGCTAGATCAATTTGCAACATAGCTACTTTTAGAAGCGCAGCGTCACAATACTCCAAAATGCTCCTGGGAACCTGAATATTCGTGAATATGCTCTTACACTTGATGCCGCAAGTCTGATGTGACCTGAGCAACTTCTATATAAGTCCTTGCAACCTACTAGCCAGAACTTTCATAAACACCTTATAATCTACGTTTGTTAGCGTGATTGGCCTGTGTCCTGTCACTTTGCGTAAAACTTGTTGCTCTTTCCCTTTAGGAATCAGTCGAGCTCGACTCTCACCACCGTCAGAACATTTCTCAAAAGCTATCAGCGCAAAGAAAAAAAGCGACACACTGCTCCCGGGAGGGCTCGAACCTCCAACCTTTCGGTTAAAGGCCAAACGCGCTAGCCAATTGCGTACAGGAGAAACTCGTGCTCCACTCTCACCACCGTCAGAACACTTCTCAAAAGCTACCAGGGCAAAAAAAAGCGACACACCGCCCCCGGGTAGGCTCGAATCCCCAACCTTTCGGTTAAAAGCCCAACGCGCTAGCCAATTGCGCCACGGAGATTGTCGTGCTCCACTCTCACTACCATCAGAACATTTCTCCAAAGCTATCAGCGCAAAGAAAAAAAGCGACACACCGCTCCCGGGAGGGCTCGAACCTCCAACCTTTCGGTCAACAGCCGAACGCGCTACCCAATTGCGTAACGGAGACAGTCGTGCTCCACTCTCACCACCGTCAGAACATTTCTCAAAAGCTATCAGCGCAAAACAAAGCGACCCACCGCCCCCGGGTACTCTCGAACCTCCAATCTTTCGGTTAACAGCCGAAAGCGCAAGCCAATTGCGCCACGGAGACAGTCGTGCTCCACTGTCACCACCATCAGAACATTTGTTCAAAGCTATCAGCGCAAAGACAATAAAGCGACACACCACCTCCGGGTAAGCTGGAACCTCCAACTTTTCGGTTAACAGCTGAACGCGCTAGACAATTGCGCCACGGAGACAGTCGTGCTCCACTCTCACCACCGTAAGAACATTTCTCGGAAGCTATCAGCGCAAAAAAAGCGACACACTGCCTGGGAGGGCTCGAACCTCCAAACTTTCGTTTAACCGCCGAACGCGCTAGCCAATTGTGCCACGGACACAGTCGTGCTCCACTCTCACCATCGTCAGAACATTTTTCCAAAGCTATCAGCGCAAAGAAAATAAAGCGACACATCGCTTTTGGGAGGGCTCGAACCTCCAACATTTCGGTTAACGGCCGAACGCGCTAGCCGATTGCGTAACGGAGACAGTCGTGCTCGACTCTCACCACCATCAGAACATTTCTCCAAAGCAATCAGCGCAAAGAAAAAAAGCGACACACTGCTCCCGGGAGGGCTCGAACCTCCAACCTTTCGGTCAACAGCCGAACGCGCTAGCCAATTGCCTAACGGAGACAGTCGTGTTCCACTCTCACCACCGTCAGAACATTTCTCAAAAGCTATCAGCGCAAAAAAGCGACACACCGCCCCCGGGTAGGTTCGAACCTCCAACCTTTCGGTTAACAGCCGAACGCGCTAGCCAATTGCGCCACGGAGATTGTCGTGCTCCACT
Organism: Rhipicephalus microplus; assembly: GCF_013339725.1. Taxonomy (NCBI): domain Eukaryota; kingdom Metazoa; phylum Arthropoda; class Arachnida; order Ixodida; family Ixodidae; genus Rhipicephalus; species Rhipicephalus microplus. The sequence goes on along the minus strand of NW_023608513.1, from coordinate 18,523 downwards.
CTCACCACTATCAGAACATTTTTCCAAAGCAATCAGCGAAAAGAAAAAAAGCGACACACCGCTTCCGGGAGAGCTCGAACCTCCAACCTCTCGGTCAACAGCCGAACGTGCTAGCCAATTTCGTAACGGCGACAGTCGTGCTCCACTCTCACCACCGTCAGAACATTTCTCAAAAGCAATCAGCGCAAAGAAAAAAAGCGACACCCTGCTCCCGGGAGGGCTCAAACCTCCAACCTTTCGGTCGACAGCCGAACGCGCTAGCCAATTGCGCCACGGAGATTGTCGTGCTCCACTCTCACCACCATCAGAACATTTCTCCGAAGCTATCAGTGCAAAGAAAAAAAAGCGAAACACCACCTCCGGGTAGGCTCGAACCTCCAACCTTTCGGTCAACAGCCGAACGCGCTACCCAATTGCGTAACGGAGACAGTCGTGCTCCACTCTCACCACCGTCAGAACATTTCTCAAAAGCTATTAGCGCAAAACAAAGCGACCCACCGCCCCGGGTACTCTCGAACCTCCAATCTTTCGGTTAACAGCCGAAAGCGCAAGCCAATTGCGCACGGAGACAGTCGTGCTCCACTGTCACCACCATCAGAACATTTGTTCAAAGCTATCAGCGCAAAGACAATAAAGCGACACCACCTCGGGTAAGCTGGAACCTCCACTTTTCGGTTAACAGCTGAACGCGCTAGACAATTGCCCCACGGAGACAGTCGTGCTCCACTCTCACCACCGTAAGAACATTTCTCGAAAGCTATCAGCGCAAAAGAGCGACACACTGCCTGAGAAGGCTCGAACCTCCAAACTTTCGTTTAACCGCTGAACGCGCTAGCCAATTGTGCCACAGAGACAGTCGTGCTCCACTCTCACCACCGTCAGAACATTTTTCCAAAGCTATCAGCGCAAAGGAAAATAAGCGACACCTCGCTTTTTGGGAGGGCTCGAACCTCCAACATTTCGGTTAACGGCCGAACGCGCTAGCCGATTGCGTAACGGAGACAGTCGTGCTCGACTCTCACCACCATCAGGAACATTTCTCCAAAGCAATCAGCGCAAAGAAAAAAAGCGACACACTGCTCCCGGGAGGGCTCGAACCTCCAACCTTTCGGTCAACAGCCGAACGCGCTAGCCAATTGCCTAACGAGACAGTCGTGTTCCACTCTCACCACCGTCAGAACATTTCTCAAAAGCTATCAGCGCAAAAAAGCGACACACCGCCCCCGGTAGGTTCGAACTCCAACCTTTCGGTTAACAGCCGAACGCGCTAGCCAATTGCGCCACGGAGATTGTCGTGCTCCACTCTCACCACTATCAGAACATTTTTCAAAGCTATCAGCGCAAAGAAAAAAAGCGACACACCGCTTCCGGGAGAGCTCGAACCTCCAACCTCTCGGTCAACAGCCGAACGTGCTAGCCAATTTCGTAACGGCGACAGTCGTGCTCCACTCTCACCACCGTCAGAACATTTCTCAAAAGCAATCAGCGCAAAGAAAAAAAGCGACACCCTGCTCCCGGGAGGGCTCAAACCTCCAACCTTTCGGTCGACAGCCGAACGCGCTAGCCAATTGCGCCACGGAGATTGTCGTGCTCCACTATCACCACCATCAGAACATTTCTCCGAAGCTATCAGTGCCAAAGAAAAAAAAGCGAAACACCACCTCCGGGTAGGCTCGAACCTCCAACCTTTCGGTCAACAGCCGAACGCGCTACCCAATTGCGTAACGGAGACAGTCGTGCTCCACTCTCACCACCGTCAGAACATTTCTCAAAAGCTATTAGCGCAAAACAAAGCGACCCACCGCCCCGGGTACTCTCGAACCTCCAATCTTTCGGTTAACAGCCGAAAGCGCAAGCCAATTGCGCCACGGAGACAGTCGTGCTCCACTCTCACCACCATCAGAACATTTGTTCAAAGCTATCAGCGCAAAGAAACAAAGCGACACATCGCTTTTGGGAGGGCTCGAACTTCCAACATTTCGGTTAACGGCCGAACGCGCTAGCCAAATGCGCTACGGAGACAGTCGTGCTCTACTCTCAACACCTTCAGAACATTTCTCCAAGCGCTAGCCAATTGGGCCACGGACACATCGTCGCCCACTCTCGACACCATCGTCAGAACATTTTCCAAAGCTATCCGCGCAAAGAAAAAAAAGCGACACATCGCTTTTTTTTCGACAAGAAGAAGAAGCCGACCAGTGCGGGCGTTAGAACATCGGCTTCCGCTATCTTCAATGATTGTGTGCGGTTTGCCGCCTACAATCACCGTGATTGCACACCAACGTACGCACCAAGTTACGAGAATTCCGTGGACACCGTATTTATTTCGGTGGGTGGACTCTTTCTCTACTTTTGGCCTTCTGAAGTGCTTACGCCGCCGCTGCCTCGCTACCCCTAGCGGGCTAAGCCTTGCTCCGGTGAGCCAAGGTGGGTAGGCTTGGGCCTATCCCGCAAGTTTTACCCCGTTCATCATGGAAATCGTCGAAGGCGAAGCAATATCGCCTGAAGAAGCGAATGGCCCAGGCTGGATTACGGCGTACAACCGTAAGCCAAGCAAGAGCAAAGCTAACCAATCCCAAGACGCAAGACCAACAAGTACGCGAGGGAGACGTAGGGACGGCGGCCGCACCGCCGAACCGAGAAGCGCGTACCAACGCCTCGTCGCTACCTCAAGACTCCCTCAACTTCCGAGGGACACATATCGCATAATCGTAAGGCCCCGAGATGGCCTCAACGTGGCTAAAATCACGCCGGTGCAGTTTGAGCAAGCCCTGGCGATGGCCGCCGCCCTGGCTCCTCAAGACCTCATGGAAGACTCTATATGCCCAAATGTCACCCAGAACATTTTTGTAGTGTGTACCCCAATCGAACGAAACGCACGAGCTTATACCATGGTACAGCAACTACGTCTGCGAGACACTCTGTACCGAGTTGCTGTATATCCGGCTCCACCCGACAACACGTGCAAAGGCGTCATCCGAGGCATTGACATTGACCTCACCGATACCCAGCTCCGAGAACTGATCGTCACAAAGCGCAACCCGAGTGCCCTGGAGGTGAAACGCATCAAGAACACCACAGCCGTCACCATCCTGTTCCAAGGAATGCAAGTTCCCAATTATGTATACTGCGGGGCGAGCATAGTTCGATGCACGCTTTTCCGCAGACACACGGAAGTTTGTTACAACTGCGGCAGCCTCGGCCATCGTGCAGACGTTTGCCCTAATCCTAACACAACGTGGTGCCGAAAGTGCGGACTCAAAACCCCACCCGAAAACCACCAATGTAAGCCCCACTGCACCCTCTGCGGTGGACCACACCCCACTGCCGATAAGGACTGCAAACGTAAATTTCAAGTTCCGTACATCGTACGCCAACGACGACGCCGACGCCGTCGACGCGGTCGTAGCCGCTCCCGAGGATCGAGTGGAGCCAGCTCCCGCGATTCCAGCGCCACCTCGAGCACCTATGCGACATCCAGGCGAAGCCGCTCCCTCACACCGACAGCGAGACGTCGCAGTGCCCAGCGCAGCCACTCCCGCTCCAGGAGACACTCCCCATCTCGCCAGGCTGAGCTGACATGGGCGGACCGAGTCCAAGGGAAGAAACCACCGCTACGGAGCACGCCGCCAGTCACAAAGGTAACGCGGCCCTCAATGCCAGAGCATGAAAGCGAGGTAGTTACAACTCTACGAGAAGAACTAGCAGGTCTTCGGGCAACCATACAACAGCTCACCACACAACTAAATGAGGCGAGGCACCAAATACAAACTCTCACAGCTCCTAAAGATCCCCCCTCATCCACTGTAGATGTTAGTAAACCTAAACGCAGAGCCCCACCACTCCGCGAAGCGGACACGAATGACAGCGACTCACCAGAAGACACTCTAAACGAAATCTTACGTCTCACGCGAGAAAACCACGACAACATCGACACGCTGTCACGCCGGGTGGAAGCACTAGAGCAAAAAGCCACCATAAAAGCTAAAACCAAAGCCAGAACAGTAGTTTCTGTGGATCCTACGGCAAATCTGCCTGGGCCACCAAATTCAATGTAATCATCATGGCTTCCACAACCCAAAACACGTTAGAAATTTGGCAGTGGAATTGCGCTAGCTTCGCGACCCGTAAAACCCCACTGCTGCAGTACATTAAAGCGCAACCCAAGAAGCCTCATGTAATATTACTGCAGGAGACCCTTTGTGATACTCTCACATTATCGGGTTACCACCCCATCTCACAACGAGGGGATACCAAGAGAGGTATAGCCACGCTGATTAGCAAGAAATTTGCTCACATAGTACATGAGGTATTACCCACCCGCAGCCGCCTGGAAGCGATACTCGTCGAACTCGTACCAAACCGTTTTTTAAAACAAAGCGTTTTTATCCTTAACGTTTACAGCTCCCCGTCAGACTACAGACAGTCCTTCCACGCGCTCTTAACTAAAGCCACAACGCTCGCGCGAAACTCTCCGCTTGTTATAGCAGGCGACTTCAATGCCCCCCACCCGTCATGGGGTTACCCCCAGGCAACGGCTAAAGGCACTAACCTCACGCGAGCAATTGACGACTTGTCCCTCACACTCATCACAGATCACCGATTCCCTACGAGACTTGGAACATCGGTACAACGCGACACTACGCCGGACTTGGTATTTACCCGTAACGTCACAGGCCACACCTGGACCAATACGCAGGAAAACCTGGGCAGCGATCACTTCGATCATACGAACCGAACTACCCAACGCATCAGCCCCACCCCGTACATTCACGCTAACGGACTGGGATGCCTTCCGCACCCTCCGCAAAAACAACACAAAGGAATACAACACATTCATCGAACTACTCACCTCACTTCAGGAAGACATAGCCAAAACAACGAAAACAATACAAACAGAACTCGAGGTCCCGAGAATGGACCCACACCTCGCACATTTGCTCGAGGCAAAAGCGTCAATACTCGCGCGCTGGAAAACACAACGACTAAACAGACGCTTACGAAAACGTCTATCAATACTGAACCAAGACATTGCCAAATATTGCACGGAGCTCACACGACTCCAATGGCATGAACTCTGCTCGGCGGTCGACGGCCGCATGCGAACTGGGGGTAAATGGAACCTCCTAAAATACATGCTGGACGACTGCGAAACAAAAAACAACCAGAGTCATGCCATAGACCGGCTCCTACACTCGCACAAAAAGATGGGAGGAACAAACTCATCCTTTCTTGAAGAAATCTCCAAACGTCACCTCCCCTTAAACACAGCACAACCCACCGACTACCCAGAAATAGAATGCGAAACGATACCCGAACTCGACGAACCCTTCACGGAGTCAGAAATTCGGGAGGCATTACACAACCTCAACAGCAGATCAGCCCCCGGTCCTGACAAGGTAACCAACCGCCTGTTGCGAAATTTAGACGACCAAGCCATCACACTACTCACAAAAGACATTAATTACATGTGGGAAACTGGCCAGGTACCTGAACAATGGCGCACGGCCACGGTAATCCTTCTCTCAAAGCCAGGTAAACCACTCAACTTCGACAATCTACGCCCGATTTCCCTAACCTCATGCATAGGAAAAGCAGCTGAACATGTCATCCTAAATCGTGTATCGCGCTACATAGAGGATCACGAACTCTTTCCGTTCAACATGGTCGGGTTCCGTCCGCACCTTTCAACACAAGACGTCATGCTATTACTAAAGAAACAGATCTTCGACTCAAAAACGAGAGATGTTCGTGGCATTCTCGCCCTAGACCTCACTAAAGCATTCGACAGCGTCTCACACCGCTTTATACTGGAATCCATTGCCAGCCTTGGTCTCGGTAAAAGATTCCAGGCGTACATTCGTTCTTTTCTGCAAAATCGAACAGCTCAGCTGCATTTATCGCAACTTACATCCGATACTTACACATTAGGTTCCAACGGGACACCACAAGGGGCAGTCATTTCTCCACTCCTTTTTAACATAGTAATGAAGGGACTATCTGACAAACTCCGCGACATCCCAAACATAAACCATGCTATATACGCAGATGACATCACCATCTGGTGCCCGGGAGGCTCATTGGCGGAGTTGGAGCAAGCCCTTCAAACTGCTCTCGATACCACAGAAGCCTACATAAAAAACACTGGACTTCGTTTGTCGCCCACAAAATCAGAGTTGCTACTGTACCGGCAATCTCGCCAAGGCGTTCGTAACTTAACACCCTTAGGTGATCTACCCATAGCGCTACACGCCAAAGATGGGCAGCGAATACCCCGAGTGGACTCCATACGCATTCTCGGCCTCCTCGTCGAGGCCACTGGCTGTCATGCAAGAACAATTAAACATATCACAGCAAAAACAGAGAACATGCTCCGACTCATTCAGCGAGTCTCGGGTCGTAGACGAGGCCTTGGAGAGGCCAACCTTCTGCGCATATACCACGCGTTCCTAATGAGTCACATCAATTACGTCGCCTCTGCCCACAACTGGACGAAGGTAGAAAAGACGAAACTAAACACACTCATGCGCAAAAGCATTAAACAAGTCCTTGGTTTGCCTCAAAACACGAGCACTTCCCGTCTCGACCAACTAGGCATGCACAACGGCATCGATGAAGTGATCGAGGCCCAGACCACGGCCCAAGTGATCCGCCTCTCCTCCTCCAAGGCAGGCCGCCGACTTCTAAGCGAGGCCGGCATGTCCCCACACCCCTGCCTTGAACGCGCAGTAACCCTCCCCAGAGTTGTCCGAGCTACTTACATGGTAACCCCATTTCCGCGAAATGTCCACCCACAACACAACGAAGGCAGACGGCTGGCCCGCGCTCGCGCGATCCTAAACCGTACCGCCGCGAATCGCAACTCTACCGCATTCGTCGACGCAGCGCAATACGGTAACTCCTCCTCTTTCGCACTCGCGGTAGTAGATGGCGACGGAGCCCTACGCTCAGCCGCCTCGGTTAGGCTATCAACAAGCGCCATAGCCGAACAAGTTGCTATAGCTTTAGCGATGACCGACCCCTCACTCACTAATGTCTTCACAGACTCTCGCGCCGCCATTCGGGCTTACGAAACCGGCAACATCGCTCCAGAAGCAGCCCGCATTTTACAAACACGGAAATATACGGGCTCGCACTACCTCTCTTGGTTCCCTGCCCACATGGGCAAAGACGTTCACCCACAACAACCCAACCTCAACGAAATGGCTCATGATCGAGCACGAGAACTGACCCGCCGTGACGATCAATCAGCCACCGAAGAGCTGGGCCCAGACGTGCAGTTTAATGACCCACTACTCACCTTCCATGAAATTACCTCCCACTACCGACACAACAGAAGCCGATACCCTTTACCCCATTCAAAACTAGAACGCGCGCAAGAAGTAGCCTTTAGAATGTTACAAACGAGATCGTACCCATCACGGGGCCGACTCAGCCATTATAACTCAGACATAAATTCACAGTGCCCAGATTGCACAGAAGTGTACTGTTCACTCGCGCACATGCTCTGGCAATGTCCCGCGTTACCTCAGGGACCTCTCACCAGTGAGTCCGACTGGGAGGAGGCACTCAGGAGCCCCAATCTCCGAAACCAACTTAAGGCAGTCCAGAGGGCCCAAGAACTGGCGGAACGCCACCACGTTCCCGCCCCGACTCGGGCGTCGCCTACGGTAGCGGCTGCTAGGATGTCCCACGTGGGCACCCTGGTGGCTTAAACTCCTCAGGACCATATATTAAAGTTCTTGACACATCGCTTTTGGGAGGGCTCGAACCTCCAACATTTCGGTTAACGGCCGAACGCGCTAGCCAATTGCGCCACGGAGACAGTCGTGCTCGACTCTCAACACCGTCAGAACATTTCTCCAAAGCTATCAGCACAAAGAAAAAAAGCGACACACCACACCCGGGAGGGCTCGAGCCTCCAACCTTTCGGTTAACGGCCGAACGCGCTAACCAATTGCGCCACGGAGACAGTCTTTTTTTTTATTGCCTTCTTGACTACAGGTCAAGCTAATATGACAATCACTATCACACGTGTTTCATGCGTGATAACGCGTCAAACGAACATATTACATCTTCAACACAGTCGGTAGTCTTATACACATCTCGCACTTTTATAACAGCTTCCACGAAACACTCATTAACGGATAGAACTCTCACATCACACTCTCTGTACGATAGCATACTACGCCAAACCGAATGAAGACCAAGTACAAATATAACATTCAAATTTTGAACACAACTATCACAAGACAAAAACGAGTTCCATATGAAGTAAGAGGTAAATCTTTTTTTAAAGTCCTCTGTAAAATGTCCCAAAAAAATAGCGTTCCCACAATCAATAAACACATGTTCAATGGTCTCAGGTTTGTTATACAAAAGACAGCTGCTTCCCTATAATACATACATTCCTCTCTCTTCAAGCCACGTTTTAACTGACAAGGTTCCCGTATGAAGTTTAAAAAAGAAGGTTTTCACATTGGGTGGTATACACAAGTTTTGTCTCGCTTTAGTACGTCATGACCATATGATATTTCATACCTTGAACGGTACAGGGGCACAGGAAAAACCTTTTGTTTTAACTCTTTCTGTTAAAACCTTCTGTTAAAACCTTCTGTTTTAACTTTTCGTTAACACCGTTAACGGTGTCGAAAGTTACAACGATGGCTGAGACGCTGCCTCAGATACCGTCGTTGGAAAGGGCTCGCCGAAAAAGAACGTGGAAACACAAGAAGAGATCAAGCGAACACCGCAAAAAAGGGCGCAAGCGCCGTTCGAAATGCACAGGATAAGTGTTGAGGACGAATCGAAATGTGTTTGACAGTGCTATATGTTAAGTTAATGTGGTTGTTGTCCTGTGTCACAACTGTTTGTCGAGTGAATCAAAATTTCTGTTACTGTGACGTGATGTATAGTATTGTACAACTGTTGTAATAAAAGGACTTCGTACATTTGTATTGTTGGGAATATGTGGTGGAGTGTTGTACTCGTTCACCTGTGGTTATAATTCATGTGTGTGAAATTGAATTACTATGTACAATTGAATAAAGAGATCTAATGTGAATGTGATGTGTCATGAGCGACGGACTATGTTACAGTCTTTGAGAGCGTGGGGACTGTTCGCGCTCGTTTGTGTGGTTTTGAATATTATGAGATAATATTCTTAAAGTGGGGGGCAGTGTCACTGAACGAGCGCTCAAAAAAGGCGCGCCGCCAAATTCTCTCGACGAAACGCCGGAATGACGCTGCGAGGTCAACGATAAAAAAAAAGAAAACAATTATCCAAAGACTCCCCGGGCGCGCGACTCTCTCCCTCGGAAGCGTGGGTTTACCGACGAACCTCCTCTCATCGTCGGCCAAGCAAGCACTGGAGTTTGCTAGATGGAAATGGGCGGGGTGATGCTGGGTTGCGTCATCCGTCGCGGGCCGCCTTCGACCCGACTCGCCCTCTCTCCAGCCTTCGCTGCGTATTGCGCCGACGAAAGGATGAGAACTTTCTGGAATCTCGCGCGGAAGGTATTTAATCGAGCAGCCGAGATGAGAGATGAGGAGAAGACGGAAGTTAGCGCCAGAGCGCGTACGGATTCCGCCGTGTAGTCGGCGAAGGTTTTGTCCATAGAGACAAAGCAGGAGAAGAAGATGATTTCCACCTGAGGGGTGACGACTCGAGCTACAGGCAAGAGTATGTGTTTACCACTATCGAGCGAAGACGCGTGGCAGCAGCTACGTGTGTGAAGCCGACGTGTTTCCGGCGAAGAAGTTTGAAGCTTGGAGAGTGGCCAATTGAAGACGCGAGGTTTCCTGGAAGAGAAACTTCGGCGAGGTTTCCTGGAAGAGAAACTTCGGGGGCAGCGGAACGACAACAACGCTGGACTTTCAGTGAGTAATTCTCGGAAGAGTATCATCCAGACTTTTGTTCCAAGAACTTTGGACTGAATAGATTTTCTATCTCTTTAGTCTTTAAGTGTCTTGGTTGTTCAATGCATGAGACTGCATTGTAGTGCGTATTGTTGTCTGTGTCCATTGTTTCGAGTGTGGCTGATTGTACTGTGTAGTACGTTGTTTGTTTGCTGACATATTGTACTCAACTATTGTGGAGTGTGCAAACTTGTGTGTTGTTTTGATCTGCCAGTATTAAGAATATAATTTTTTTGTTTATCAACTCTCGGCTCTGACTAGTTCTTTGGGCCAACCCGGCGTCCGCTTGCCCGCCAAAAAGGACCACTTCTAAATTGTCCACGCTTTAGTGGTGCGCTTCCGGGGGCCGATACTTCAGCCCTTAGAATTAGCCCGGCGATCGCCTCCCGAATTACCGGGACCTGTGACACTCACCTCCGTCGGAACATTTTTTAAAGCTATCAGCGCAAAGAAAAAAAGTGACACACCGCTGCCGCGAGGGCTCGAACCCCAAACCTTTTGGTTACGGCCGTATGCACTAGCCAATTGCACCTTGGAGACAGCCGACCTCCACTCTCACCACCGTCAGAACATTTCTCCAAAGCTATCAGCGCAAAGAAAAAAAAGCGACACAACACCTCCGGGTAGGCTGGAACCTCCAACCTTTCGATTAACAGCCGAACGTGTTAGACAATGGAGAGAGTAGTGAAGCACTCTCAGCACTGTCAGAACATTTCTCGAAAGCTATCAGCGCAAAAAGGTGACACACCACTCCCGGGAGGGCTCAAACCTCCAAACATTTGTTTATCCGCTGAACGCGCTAGCAAACTGTGCCACGGCAGAGTCGTGCTCCACCCTCACCACCGTCACAACATTTTTCTAAAGCTATCAGCGCAAAGAAAAAAGTGACACACTGCTCCCGAGAGGGCTCGAACCTCCAACCTTTCGGGTAAAGGCCGAACGGGCTAGCCAATCGCGTAAAGGAGACAGTGGTGCTCCACTCTCACCACCGTCAGAACATTTCTCAAAAGCTATCAGCGCAAAAAAAGCGACACACCGCTCACGGGAGGGCTTGAACCTCCAACCTTTCGGTAAACGGCCGAACGCGATAGCCAATTGCGCCACGGAGACAGCCGTGCTCCACTCTCACCTCCGTCAGAACATTTCTCCAAAGGTAACAGCACAAAGAAAAAAATCGACACACCACCTCCGGGTAGGCTCGAACCTCCAACCTTTCGGTTAACAGCCGAACGCGCCAGACGATTGCGCCACGGATACAGTTGTGAAGCACTCTCAGCACGTCAGAACATTTCTCAAAAGCTATCAGCGCAAAAAAAGCGACACACTGCCTGGGAGGGCTCAAACCTCCAAACTTTCGTTTAACCGCTGAACGCGCTAGCAAACTGTGCCACGGCAGAGTCGTAATCCACCCTCACCACCGTCACAATATTTTTCTAAAGCTATCAGCGCAAAGAAAAAAGTGACACACTGCTCCCGAGAGGGCTCGAACCTCCAACCTTTCGGGTAAAGGCCGAACGGGCTAGCCAATCGCGTAAAGGAGACAGTGGTGCTCCAATCTCACCACCGTCAGAACATTTCTCCGAAGCTATCAGTGGGAAAAAAAGCGACACACCGCCCCCGGGTGGGCTCAAATCTCCGACCTTTCGGTTAATAGCCGAACGCGCTAGCCAATCGCACCACGGAGACAGTCGTGCTCCACTCTCCTCACTGTCAGAACATTTCTTCAAAGCTATCAGCGGAAAAAAAACGCCACACCGCCCCCGGGTTGGCTCAAACCTCCAACCTTTCGGCTAACAGCCGAACGCGCTAGCCAATCGCGCCACGGAGACAGTCGTGCTCCACTCTCACCACCGTCAGAACATTTCTCTAAAGCTATGAGCGCGAAAAAAAAGCGACACACCGCTCCCGGGAGGGCTCGAACCTCCAGCCTTTCGATTAACAGACGAACGCGCTAGCCAATTGTGCCACGGAGACAGTAGTGCAGCACTTTCACTGTCACAGAACGAGCGCTCAAAAAGGGCGCGCCGCCAAATTCCCGCGACGAAACGCCGGAGTGACGCCGCGAGGTCAACGATAAAAAAAAAAAATATCCAAAGACTCCCCGGGCGCGCGACTCTCTCCCTCGGAAGCGTTGGATCGCCGACGAACCTCCTCTCATCGGCGGCCGAGCAAGCACTGAAATTGTCTAGATGGAAAGGGGCGGGGTGATGCCGGGTTGCGTCATTCATCGCGGACGGCCTTCGACCCGACTCGCCCTCTCCCCAGCCTTCGCTGCGTATCGCGCCGACGAAAGGGTGAGAACTTTCTTGAACCTTGCGCGGAAGGTATTCGATCGAGCAGCCGATATGAGAGATCAGGAGAAGACGGAAGTTAGCGCCAGAGCGCGTAGGGATTCCGCCGTGTAGTCGGCGAAGGTTTTGTCCGTAGAGATAAAGCAGGAGAAGAAGATAATTTCCACCTGAGGGGTGACGACTCGAGCTACAGGCAAGCGTGTGTGTTTACCGCTATCGAGCGAAGATGCGTGGCATCAGCTGCGTGTGTGAAGCCGACGTGTTTCCGGCGAAGAAGTTTCAAGCTTGGAGAGCGGCCAAGTGAAGACGTGAGGTTTCCTGGAAGAGAAACTTCGGGGACAGCGGAACGACAGAGGTTTCCTGGAAGAGAAATTTCGGGGCACCTGAACGACAGAGGTTTCCTGGAAGAGAAACTTCAGGGGCCGCGGAACGACAACAACGCTGGACTTTGAGTGAGTGATTCTCTGAGTCAACCATAGACTCGTTACCTGTGACGCAGCGGAGGTGTCAACGAACGAAAAGGCGCTAACAGTGTTGAAGCAGTAGTAGACGTTTGCCAAACTTCAGCCTCAAAAGTTATTTTCTTGCAGAAGAATCTGAAACATGAAACTGTGACTTTTTAAAATAGTCGGGCGTTTTCGTCAAACAGCCGAACTGCTTTCGTGCAATGGAATAAAGAGCATATTGCACAATATAACATAACTTAGCAAAAGCAACAAAGAAAAGTTGCGTCGGCCGGGAATCATACCAGGGTCGACTGCTTGGAAGGCAGCTATGCTAACCACTATACCACCGACGCCGGCATTTGCGAGGCTGCTTTCAGCTGTTCATCGGGAACACGTGCATTGTAAAGATGGGCAGAGAGTGACAGAAAATTCTCTAGGGCTCCATGCCGTGTCTGAATTTGGCTGCATAATAAATTGTGATCACTGCTATCACTATCCTAAGGGGGGCCTCTGAGTCAAATATCGAGTCGTTACCTGTGACGCAGTGGAGATGTCAATGAACGCAAAGGCGCTAACAGTGGTGAAGCATTAGTAGAAGTAGCCCAACTTTAGCGTCAGAAGTTATTTTGTTGCAGAAGAATCTGAATCATGAAACTCTGACTTTTTAAAATAGTTGGGCGTTTTCGTCAAACAGCCGAATGGCTTTCGTGCAATGGAATAAACAGCGTATTGCACAATATAACACAACTTAGAAAAGAGCAACATAAATAAGATGTGTCGGCCGGGAATCAAATCCGGGACAACTGCTTGGAAGGCCGCTATGCTAACCACTATACCACTGACGCCAGCATTTTCGAGGCTGCTTCAGCTGTTCATCAAGAACACGTGCATTGTAACGATGGGCAGAGAGTGACAGAAAATTAGCTGGGGCTCGGTGCCGTGCCTGAGTTCGGCTGTCTATAAAATTGTGATCACTGCTACCATTATTGTAAGCGACGCCTCTGCGTCAACAATCGACTCGTTACCTGTGACGCAGCGGAGGTGTCAATGAACCTTAAACGCGCTAACAATAGTGAAGCATTAGTAGAAGTTACCCCAACATCACCCTCAGAAGTTATTTGTCTACAGAAGAATCTGAAACATGAAACTCTAACTTTTTAAAATAGTTGGGCGTTTTCGTCAAACAGCCGAGTGGCTTTCGTGCAATAGTATAAACAGCGTATTGCACATTATAACACAACTTAGAAAAATGCAACCTAGAAAAGGTGCGTCGGCCGGGAATCAAATCCGGGACAACTGCTTGGAAGGCCGCTATGCTAGCGACTACACCACTGACGCGAGCATTTGCGAAGCTGTTTCAGCTATTCATCCGGAACACGTGCATTGTAACGATGGGCAAAGAGTGACAGAAAATTGGCTGGGGCTCGGTGCCGTGCCTGAATTCGGCTGCCTATGAAATTTTGATCACTGCTATCATTATTGTAAGCGAGGCCTCTGAGTCAACAATCGACTCGTTACCTGTGACTCAGCGAAGGTGTCAAAGAATGTAAAGGCGCTAACAGTAGTGAAGCATTAGTACAAGTTAGCCCAACATCAGCCTCAGAAGTTATTTTGCTGCAGAAGAACCTGAAACATGAAACTCTGACTTTTTAAAATCGTTGGGCGTTTTCGTCAAACAGCCGAGTGGCTTTCGTGCAATAGTATAAACAGCGTATTGCACATTATAACACAACTTAGAAAAAAGCAACATGGCAAAGATGCGTCGCCCGGGAATCAGACCCGGGTCAACTGCTTGGAAGGCAGCTATGCTAACCACTATACCACAGATGCCAGAATTTGCGAGGCTCCTTTCAGCTGTTCATCCGGAACACGTGCAATAAACGATGGGCAGAGACTGACAGAAAGTCGGCTGGGGCTCCGTGCCGTGTCTCTATTTGGCGGCCTATAAAATTGTGATCACTGCTATCATTATTGTAAGCGCGGCCTCTGAGTCGACAATCGACTCGTTACCTGAGACGCAGCGGAGGTGTCAATGAATGTAAAAGCGCTAACAGTAGTGAGGCATTAGTAGAAGTTAGCCTAACATCAGCCTCAGAAGTTAATTTGCTGCAGAAGAATCTGAAAGATGAAACTCTGACATTTTAAAATAGTTGGGCGTTTTCGTCAAACAGCCGAGTGGCTTTCGTGATATAGTATAAACAGCAAATTGCACAATATAACACATCTTAGAAAAAAGCAATATACAAAAGGTGCGTCGGCTGGGAATCAAACCAGGGTCAACTGCTTGGAAGGCAGCTATGCTAACCACTATACCACCGACGCCAGCATTTGCGAGGCTGCTTTCAGCTGTTCATCCGGAACAAGTGCATTGTAACGATGGGCAGAGAGTGACAGGAAGTCGGCTGGGGCTCCGTGGCGTGTCTGAAGTTGGCTGCCTATAAACTTGTGATCACTGCTATCTATATTGTAAGCGAGACCTTTGAGTCAACAATCTTCTCGTTACCTGTGACGCAGCGGAGGTGTGAATGAACGTAAAGGCGCTAACAGTAGTGAAGCATTAGTTGAAGCTAGCCCAACATCACCCTCAGAAGTTATTTTGTTGCAGAAAATTCTCAAACAGGCAACTGTGACTTTTTCAAATAGTCGGGTGTTTTCGTCAAACAGCCGAGTGTATTTCGTGCAATAGTATAAACAGCGTATTGCACAATATAACACAACTTAGAAAAAAGCAACATAGAAAAGGTGCGTCGGCTGGGAATTAAACCAGGGTGAACTGCTTTGAAGGCAGCTATGCTAACCACTATACCACCGACGCCAGCATTTGCGAGGCTGCTTTCAGCTGTTCATCCGGAACACGTGCATTGTAACGATAGGCAGTGAGTGACAGAAAATTGGCAGGGGCTTCGTGCCGTTTCTTTATTTGGTGGCCTATAAAATTGTGATCACTGCTATCGTTATTGTAAGCGCGGCCTCTGAGTCAACAATCGACTTGTTACCTGAGACGCAGCGGAGGTGTCAATGAATGTAAAAGCGCTAACAGTAGTGAAGCATTAGTAGAAGTTAGCCCAACGTCAGCCTCAGAAGTCATTTTGCTGCAGAGGAATCTGAAACAAGAAACTTTACCTTTTTAAAATAGTTGGGCGTTTTCGTCATACAGCTGAATGGCTGTCGTGCAATGGAATAACCAGCGTATTGCACATTATAACACATCTTAGAAAAAAGCAACATACAAAAGGTGCGTCGGCTGGGAATCAAACCAGGGTCAACTGCTTGGAAGGCAGCTATGCTAACCACTATATCACCGACGCCAGCATTTGCGAGGCTGCTTTCAGCTGTTCATCCGGAACACGTGCATTGTAACGATGGGCAGAGAGTGACAGAAAATTGTCTAGGGCTCCATGCCGTGTCTGAACTTGGCTGCCTAATAAATTGTGAACACTGCTATCATTATCGTAAGCGCGGCCTCTGAGTGAACAATCGACTCGTTACCTGTGACGCAGCGGAGGTGTCAACGAACGTAAAGGCGCTAACAGTGTTGAAGCAGTAGTAGACGGTTGCCCAACTTCAGCCTCAAAAGTTATTTTCTTGCAGAAGAATCTGAAACATGAAACTCTGACTTTTTAAAATAGTCGGGCTTTTTCTTTAAACAGCCGAATGGCTTTCGTGCAATAGAATAAACAGCATATAGCACAATATGCCATAACTTAGCAAAAGCACAAAGAAAAGTTGCGTCGGCCGTGAATCACACCAGGGTCGACTGCTCGGAAGGCAGCAATGCTAACCACTATACCACCGACGCCAGCATTTGCGAGGCTGCTTTCAGCTGTTCATCCGGAACACGTGCATTGCAACGATGGGCAGAGAATGACAGAAAATCAGCTGGCGCTCCCTGCCGTGTCTGAATTTGGCTGCCTATAAAATTGTGATCGCTCCTACCATTATTGTAAGCGCGGCCTCTGAGTCAACAATCGACTCGTTACCTGAGACGCAGCGTGATGTCAATGAATGTAAAAGCGCTAACAGTAGTGAAGCATTAGTAGAAGTTAGCCCAACATCAACCTCAGAAGTTATTTTGCTGCAGAAGAGTCTGAAACTTGAAACTCTGACTTTTTAAAATAGTTGCGCGTTTCCGTCAAACAGCCGATTGGGTTTCGTGCAATAGTATAAACAGCGTATTGCACATTATAACACAACTTAGAAAAAAGCAACATAGAAAAGGTGCGTCGGCCAGAAATCGAACCCGGGTCAACTGCTTGGAAGGCAGCTATGCTAACCACTATACCATCGACGCTGGCATTTGCGAGGCTGCTTTCAGCTGTTCATCGGGAAGACGTGCATTGTAATGATGGGCAGAGAGTGACAGAAAATTGTCTAGGGCTCCATGCCGTGTCTGAATTTGGCTGCCTAATAAATTGTGACCACTGCTATCATTATCGTAAGCGCGGCCTTTGAGTCAACAATCGACTCGTTACCTGTGACGCAGCGGAGGTGCCAACGAACGTCAATGGCGCTAACAGTGTTGAAGCAAGTAGTAGACGGTTGCCCAACTTCAGCCTGAAAAGTTATTTTCCTGCAGAAGAATCTGAAACATGAAACTCTGTCTTTTTAAAATAGTTGGCCGTTTTCTTTAAACAGCCGAATGGCGTTCGTGCAATAGAATAAACAGCATATTGCACAATGTAACATAACTTAGCAAAAGCAACAAAGAAAAGTTGCGTCGGCCGGGAATCACACCAGGGTCGACTGCTTGGAAGGCAGCTACGCTATTCACTATACCACCGACGCCAGCATTTGCGAGGCTGCTTTCAGCTGCTCATCCAGAACACGTGCATTGCAACGATGGGCAGACAGTGATAGAATGTTGCCTGGTGCTCCGTACCGTGTCTGAATTTCGCTGCCTATAAAATTGTGATCACTGCTATCATTATTGTAAGCGCGGCCTCTGAGTCAAAAATCGACTCGTTAACTGTGACGCAACGGAGGTGTCAATGAACGTAAAGGCGCTAACAGTGTTGAAGCATGAGTAGACGTTTGCCCAACTTCAGCCTCAAAAGTTATTTTCTTGCAGAAGAATCTGAAACATGAAACTCTGACTTTTTAAAATAGTCGGGCATTTTCTTCAAACAGCCGTATGGCTTTCGTGCAATGGATTAAACAGCATAATGCACAATATGACATAACTTAGCAAAAGCAACAAAGAAAAGTTGCGTCGGCCGGGAATCGAACCCCGGTCAACTGCTTGGAAGGCAGCTATGCTAACCACTTTACCACTGACGCCAGAATTTACGAGGCTGCTTCAGCTGTTCATCCGGAACACGTGCATTGTAACGATGGGCAGAGAGTGACGGAAAATTGGCTGGGGCTCCCTGCCGTGTCTGAATTTGGCTGCCTATAAAATTGTGATCACTCCTATCATTATTGTAAGCGAGGCCTCTGAGTCAACAATCGACTCGTTACCTGTGACGCAGCGGAGGTGTCATTGAACGTAAAGGCGCTAACAGAAGTGAAGGATTGTTAGAAGTTAGCTCAACGTCAGCCTCAGAAGTCATTTTGCTGCAGAGGAATCTGAAACATGAATCTTTACCTTTTTAAAATAGTTGGGCGTTTTCGTCATACAGCCGAATGGCTGTCGTGAATGGAATAAGCAGCGTATTGCACATTATAACACATCTTAGAAAAAAGCAACATACAAAAGGTGCGTCGGCTGGGAATCAAACCAGGGTCAACTGCTTGGAAGGCAGCCCCGCCGCGGTGGTCTAGTGGCTAAGGTACTCGGCTGCTGACCCGCAGGTCGCGGGTTCAAATCCCGGCTGCGGCGGCTGCATTTCCGATGGAGGCGGAAATGTCGAGGCCCGTGTGCTCAGATTT